>CM062293.1:529265517-529473160 GCA_031216915.1 Pictodentalium vernedei
TTCGAAAATGCGCGAAAAGATTGTATCAGAGATACTAGTTTACGTTCTTTCACATATTCCATCATTGAAATCTTTGCACGCCGTGATCCTGTTGCGAAAGAAGACTATTTATCACTACAGTCCTGTATTAACAATAATCGTGTCCAGTGGCGGCGCCAGAGTTACAAAAGTGAGGGGGTACAGTTGGGGATTGTGCAGGGATGGGCTTCGGGGGGAGGGGAATCCTCTCCCTAAGTTGAGAAAATTTTTAACTGTTTTGCAAAAAAAATCATGCGAATATTGATATCATTGGAACCGGCTGAACAAGCCGGTTCCAATGATATTCATATTTGCATGATTTCATTGAGTTATATTTTTGAGAATTTTTCTAAAATATTAAAAAAAAAATATTTTTTTAAAATTGCTGCTGGCTGAATTCCAAACGGATGCCTTGCACGCTCTCGATTCTAGCATTCGTCGAATACTCTTAAGCACTATGTTCCAGTTCGTTTAAACGCGGCATGCCTTGTTGCAATGTGGACCATCGACTCTTGTTTGTTGTTTGCAGCTAGCGTGTGTGTTGGGGGGCGCGGAGGGGTGGGGGGGGGGTAAACATAATTTCAAAACTTCTCTGATTTAGTGCACTTGGGAATATGGGATTAAGCATACCGATCATTACACCGCAACGTTCAATACAACAAAAATTAAAATGATAGTATTGTTTTACTACGCTTGGAGAAAAAAGTGGAGGAGTAAGTACCCACATATACCCCTCCATGGCGCCGCCACTGATCGTGTCTAATAGTCGCTGCTAATTCATTTTGATCAACTTCGAGGAATAAACATACCACAAGAATCACAACCTGTGAGATGTTAAGAGCCCATGAGTGTATTGCCTTGACACTAATGGCCATTTAGGCGTTTCATCAGATCTGCTCCTCCTTGTTACTGATTCTCTATGACTGTCTCTACCTTTTTACTCTTCTTATGAACAAAAGAGCAACTCTGACTTTGGATAATCCTACACTGCAAAACCTTTTGGTTCTGAATGGAACCCAAATTGGTTCTAAACCTTGTCCCTGAGATAGAACTGGGTTTGGTTCAAGATTGAACCGAAACTGGTGTGCAATATAGAACCAGTTTTAGTTCCATATGAAGAACCAGTTGTGGTTCAGTATGGAACCAAATATTAGATTTTGGTTCCATCTCAGGGACAAAATGCAGAACCAGTTTTGGTTCGATACAGAACCAATTGCGGTTCGATATATGGAACCAGATTTGACTTTATGTGTGGAACCACCTGCGGTTCCATATATGGAACCCATTCTGGTTACATCGATAGAACCTGTTTCGGTTCCAAGTATAGAACCATTTGTTAGTCTCGATATTCAACCATTTGTGGTTCAGTAATTAGAACCAACTGGGAGAACCATTTGGGGTTCCATGTATAGAACCAGTTATGGTTCCATATAAGGAATCAATTTTGAGTCCATTAATGGAACCATTTTTGGTTGTATGCATAGAACCACTTGTGGTTCAATTGATAGAGTCATGATGGGTTCAATAAATGGAACCAGTTGTGGTTCCATTTGTAGAACCACTTGTGGTTCAATTGATAGAACCATATTTGGTGCAATAATTGGAACCAGTCGTGGTTCTATGAATAGAACCAGTTGTGGTTCCATAGATGCAACCACTTCTGGTTCCATATATTCAACCAGTGGTGGTTCGATACATAGAACCAGTATTGGTTCAGCTGACAGAACCCGATTTGGTTCGCTCTCTAGAACCATTTGTGATTCTATGTATAGAACCAGTGTTGGTTCAACTTGTAGAACCAATTTTGGTTCCATGTATAAAACCAGTTGAATGTATGTATAGAACCAGTGTGGGTTCCATGTATAAAACCAGTTTTTGTTAGATGTTTATAACCACTTTTGGTTAAACATATAGAACCAGTTTAGGTTGTATTATGGAACCAGTCACGGTTCTATTAATATAACCTGTTTTAGTTCTATGCACAGAACCAGTTTGGGTTCCATATATATAACCACTTGGGGTTTTATGTATAGAACCAGTTCTGGTTCTGTGTGCTGAACTAGTTTTGGTCCAAAGCATAGAACCGTTTTTAATTACATGTATTGAACTAGTCTTGGTTCTATTCATAGAACCAGTATTAGTTCCATGTACATAACCAGTATTCGTCCCATGGTTACAACCAAGTTGGATGACTGTATAAAAATATGTCCTAATTTGATGTATAGAAACAGGTTTGATTTCATGTATGGAATCAATTCTGCTTCTTCATAAATTATATAGAACTAATTTTGGTTCCATGAACATAATTACTTTCTTTTGTTTATTTCTTGGTGTTTAAGGTTATAGTTATTTATCTGGGCTAAATCTTGGCCCAGCATAAGTATAAAACCACGTTTTGCCAATCGTTTATATCTATGATGCCCACTTACTGAGGGATTACAGTGGCGTTGGGTACCAGATACTATTTTACCAGTGGCGAAAAACAAATCTATCTCAGCAGACGCACAGACCTTCAATTCCCAAGAATCCAACGAAGACACAATTTTTGGAACAATTCTTCTGAATTTTATAAAACACTTGCCTGAAAAAGTTAACATTCTCTTCCCATTAATATTACAACCCTTTCGTACAGCGAAATCTAGTGTTAATAGCACGAGCTGTTTAATATGCTATGTTACCAAAAATTCATTTTGTTATTGTAAAATTAGAAAAAGTCAACCCATGCACTTTGGTTTCATTGAATGACTAAAACAACTAATAAAAGTGTTTAAATCTTTAACTGATATCTATCTTTTCTTATCCTACTAAAAGCAAAATCAGAAAAAGAGATAAACGAGGATTTATTTTTAGCTTCAATATTATTGTATTTAAAAACTGTTGTCTTTTCTGGAATAAATCGTGTTGGAACCTACATGTTCGTAATAAAATGACCTCTGTGAACTGTGAACAACAGTAGAAGCCTGTATGTCGTAAATGAATGCGACGAATATTGTTTCACAAAGTGTGTAATGTGGCGTCGATCGTTAGCAATATGACGTTACGAAAGGAACAGAAAACTTACACATACACATTGCCTTGTCGCTAAAACCCGTATCACATTAACGGCGATAGGAAACCGATTGTTGTCGATTAAAGAAAAATTTTCTAAGTCCAAGAATCGCCATGAATCGGCATGAAATTTGACGATTCTGAGCTAATTTTTTGATAGTTGGCGATACAAGTGAGATTATGAAGATTGAACTCCGATTCAAAGGCGATAGACGCGAAAGGACACCGAAACGACTTCGATTCTCTTGGAGATAGCACGGCGATTAGAATAACCTTTGAAGATATGACGCCCATTGAAAACCGATATAACAACGATGAGTAAGAAAGAACACAGATAGGAGACCGACACAGGCGATTGCACTTAGATAGGAGGAGATTAAACACCGATTGGTCGGCGATCATAAAATTTTCTATGACGTCCGCGCTTTATCGGTATATAATGGCCTCACTTCCTGGCTTTTCCTCATTCAGTTTGCTGACACCAGAGAAGACACATATTGATATTCGAAGTATTCACAATGCCTCCAAGGAAGAGATCTAGAAAGTCACCTACTAAGAGTCCAGCTAAAGGCAAAGGCAAAGGCAAAGGCAAGGGAAAGAGCCAGGCAGTTGCAGACCTTCGACCACCACCACCACAGTCTACTCCAGAGACTTCAGCAGTAGAAGAAGAGCCTTCTTCTCCAAGGGGACCAACCCCACCCCCTCAACCTACCAGTGACAGTGAAGTGCCAAGTGAGACAGAACATGAAGATGGTGCGCAGGAGGAAGAAGGTGATGCTTGCGGACAGAAGAAGAAGCAAAGAAGCAAGGTTGTTTTGTCTCCAGAGCAGGAAGACATGATGGTGGACTTCTTGAGAGAGCATGAGGAGCTGTACAACAAGAGGTTGAAGTCATTCAGCGACAAGACGAAAAAAGACAAGGCGTGGACTGACATTGCAACCAAGCTGGAAAGGAGCGTCGAAGAACTGAAGACTTGGTACACGTCGCAGCGAACAACATTCACAAGAATGTTCAGAAAGAGCTCTGGGTCCGGTTGCGAACAGTTAAGTGAGCGGCAGCAGTGGCTCTGGAACAGTTTCCAGTTCCTGACACCCCACATTCACAAGGCAGCTGTTAAAAGGTCCTTGGGAAAACCCGCGTTGTCCAGCCAGCCATCTGCTACAGTAGACGACCCGCAAGACAGTGATGAGGAAGAGTCCTTTGCATCCACAACCCTGTCACCAGTCAGCCAGCACCCAACATCAACGCCAACGCCTACCCTACTTGATGTGCGTCCCAGGCGAGATGGTCCAAGACGGGAGAGAGCCAGAGACAGTACAGATCGGGAAAAAATATTTGAACAGAGGGGTGAATTCATCGATGTGCAGAAGAAACTTGTGGAGATTGTGGCATCAAATTCAAAACCTTCCAAACATCCAGCCAGAGTCAAGTTCTGCGAATATTTGCAAGCAAGGGCGGTGGATATGTCAAAAAGACAGTTTAGGGAATTCGAAAGAAAGGCTCTCTCCCTTCTAGCTTCACTAGACGAAAGAGAAGAAGAACTCGCTGACACAGACACAGACATGCCGCGACCATCCCGGCCACGCAAGCAGCAGCAACCACAACAACAACACCTCTTCTCTCAACCTGGGCCCTCCACCTACCAACCAGGACTCCAAACTCCACATTATCAATGGCAACCAGCACCAAGCCGGTGGCCAGAATCATCCACCATCAAGCCAGCTAGAAGTGTTTGGGCCAGCCAGAACCCTGAGTTTATGCAGCAGATTCCTGTTTATCAGTCGTCAAGTGAAGCACAGTTCAGCCAACAACATCTCCAAGCAACGCCATCTTATACAACACTTCTTTCATCATCATCTATGACGTCCACGACCACAACCACTGCTACGACCATAAGTGCCAGCTCTCCTGTTCCAGTTGTCGCAGCAGGTGACATGTCCATACCATCCGTGCCATCTTTTTCCATACCATCCATACCATCCGTGCCATCTGTGTCTGGGGATTTCAGCATATCAGACCTGATTTCAACACAACCCAAGTAGACTGCCTGCCTGCCTGCCTGCCTGCCTGCCTTTGCAAAAAACGGCCCTTTTTAGGGCCACCCAAAACGGCCCTTTTCAGGGCCACCCAATATTTTCCAATAAAATATTCAAATCAAACCAAAAAAAAAAGCATACACTTCTCCCAAACACACTGGCCTGAAATAAAATAAAAAATTTTCCCAAATACATTTTTTTTAAGTCCTATTGAACGTAAGAAAAAATAATTTTTTCGTAGGTTAAATAGGACTTTATTGTTTCTTATTATGAATACATGAATACGTATATGAATTTAAATGAAAGATGTGAATTACTTCTTGTGAAGAAGTGGGTGGCCCTGAAAAGGGCCTTTTGGTAGTCATTAAAAAGACTATTTAAACCATGTCATTTTGCCATGACACAGAACCAGCTTCTGAGTTAAAGTAGGCTGATAGGTATTCTCTCTGCCGTTTGCCTGCAGTTGATGCCCTTGTTGCTCCGTTCACTTTCCCTATGCGGGTCATGAGGTCCTTTGATCTCCATGAACCGGGTATCAATTGGTGGTTCTCGTCTTCTTTGTCCAAGCCAGCATTCTGGAGAGTTGGATACCTGAAGCGCATTAGGTTGTGGAGTAGAATGCAGGCATCAACGATAAGTCTTGCAGTTCCAGGTGTATGTAGTATTGTTGATAAAAGAATGGACCATCTCTGTGCCAGGATACCAAACGCATTCTCAACCACTCTTCGACCCCTAGACAACCGGTAATTGAAGATGCGCTGCTCGTGTGTCATCCCTCTGATGGAGAAAGGTGTCATGAGCCATGTCCGGAGAGCAAAGATGTCATCACCTAATATGAAATATGGTGTCACCTTGTCATCATGAGGCAGCTTTTCAGAAGTAGGAAATCCAATTGTGTTATTATCAATGGCTTCTTTCAGGTCGGTACCGTTGAAGATCTGGGTATCTGACATGTGTCCAAAACCACCAGTATCCACCCACAAGAACTTGTAGTCGGCGTCCACCAGGGCCATCAACATCACTGAAAAGAACCCCTTGTAATTGTAGTAGATGCTGCCACTCTTGTGTGGTTTCTTGATTCTGACATGCTTTCCATCAATGGCACCAAGTGCATGTGGGACATTCCACCTTCTCTCGAAGTCCTCAGCAACCTCTTTCCACTCTTCAGGTGTCTTTGGGCATCTGATAAGTTCTTCTTCATACTCGTACTTGATTGCCTGACAGACTTCTTTGACTATGAGTGATATGGTATTCTGTGCCACCCTGAAGTCGTAAGCAAGGTTTGTGTAGTTGATTCCAGTAGCCAAATGTCGAAGTGTTATTGCAACTTTCAGAGCTGGTTCGATTGACTTGCGAAAATTGGTGTCTCTCTTCTGTAATCTTGGGGTGAGTCGATCCACAAGCTCATCAAACATTGGTGGTTCCACCCTCAGAAAGTTCTTGAAAGTAGCAGGATCCTCCAATCTTAGTTCAACCATCAGTTGATGGAATTGCCCCATTCGTAGTCTTCTGTCCCCACCAAGCCATGGACGCACCCAGCACCTTCTTCGTCTTGGGATCCTTCTCAACCTTCTTCTTTCCAACCTCCTCTCCTCATAATCAAAATCTTGCATCAAATGGAAACCAACTATTATGGTACTTGTCACTATACAAGCAACTTGCTCAGGAGTTAAATGGTCAGACATCTTTCCAGTTCTGTTTCTGCAGCAGGTACTGATTGCTACTCCCAAACAACATCCTTTTATACCCAATCTCGTGCATTCTGAGTTTTTGGACACAAATCGTAGTTATTGCGTACTCGTTTCTCCCTTCTTTCGTCAATATCGGTTTGTTATCGAAGTACTATCGTACTGCTTTCTCCCCAATCGGTTTCCTTTCTCCATATATCGGTATACTATCGTCTGTGAATCGAAGTCGTTTCCCACATATCGTAGTCGTTTCCTTCTTCTATCCCACATATCGTAGTGCTTACTGAGTTCATACGCAGTTGTTTCGTGGCTAAACTGGGCCCACTGTGACGGCGAAAGGTAACAGAAAGGACTGAGATAGTTAACCGATAGGGCCGATATCACTCAGACAGAAGAACGATTGTACAGATAGAACTACGAATCGAAAACGTAACAACTACGATTTTTACTAATCGGCGACGGCTCACGATTATTAAGCGCAGCGCTTAATAATCGTAGACGTATCGCCGATGTTGGCGATATTGCAGATAGTACTGCGATTCATGCCGAATCAATTCAGACAGGATTTCGATCAGGGAGAAAGAAGAACGATTCTACTGGCGATTGGCAAAATTTTCCAATCGCGGACGTCGAAGTCGTATCGCGATCCCAATGTGATAGTGGTTTAATGATTTGCATGCCTTAGACCTGTCTCTTGGACTCATTGTACTAACTGTATGGGAAAAGTATGTCATTTTGTGAAAACACACGAAACATCTGAATCAACAAATATGAAATTCAACAAAACGTTTTAAACTCAATACATTTCAAACTATATATACTTGGTGGACTTGAACATAGTTGGTATTCCAGTCTGTCCTATCGATGCCTTGGCCATGTTCAACGAAGGTGTGACTCGGAATATTTTTGAAAGAGTCATTCCCCTTTGTAGATTGTGATTATCTTGCCGATGGATTTGGGTAGTGTTCCTCGCAATTTAACCACAATCCCCAATCAAATTTTGTAAGCAAAACACAATAACAATATGTTAGAACCAAAATATTTATTTAACATTAACCACGTCAGACACCGAGGTATCGCTCCATTCTTAAAACAGCAGCAGTTCCCTTGCTCACATTAATCACTTTGAACAAAAAACGTTAAAAAAAACACAAGTATATTATGTACTGACACGGGGTATTTCACCCCATAAACAAAAAACGCCGAGAACAGGCATGTCACTGCTGTGATTACGTCTCTCATCTCTGCAATACACTCTTGTTCCAAATGCACCTCAATCTTCTTGTAGTCGAGCATCCCTCGCTTGTTACAACCGATAAACTTTTGCGTCGGATTCGGAGATGCAGGTTCCTGTAAAAGAAACGAATATTCTTTACCGCTGTGTTGATTAACTTTGTTTATATAAAGATAAAAACTGAAGTTGAAAGTTCAGTTAGTCAATCATTTATGCCCATGGTATCAATTTTAGTTATTATTCACTACATGCAAAAGTTACTTGGTAATATTTTATTAGTAGTTTACGGCACTAAAATATAAAACATATAATCAACTTTTTGGCACGCCCGAGTTTGACTGGACAAATAAGAACCGATAATCACACTCCTCATTTTGAGTTTGCAAGGTGGAACAATTCACGAAGGTAATTTTAAGTGAATGGGGTGTATACCTGCTACACACAATTGTTAACACCTATCAAATGAAGGAGAGGGATTAATTGCTCTTTTAGTGAAATTTGTACGAGAATGACTACGAGCCAGAACTTTACCCCCTTTTCCAGTTAGGTAGTTATCATTAAAACATTTTTTTAATTATAGAGTGTTTTTGGCCACTTGTGGTAATAACCCAACCTACCCCACCAACCCATTTAACACAACAAATCATCCAACCAGTACACTGAAAGTCATTGGGATCAAGGCTCTGATAAGACTGAATAAGTAGTAAAAACAATTACTGGCGAATTTGTGTTATAACCCTTCTTGGGTCTCGGATTAAGGACATTGCCCACCAATCAATCAATTTTAATAATATTTTCACGAGGGTCGACAGAATAGCGAGAAAAGTTTGTTTGCACGTTATCGTTATGAAACGAGTGGTTACGACAGAAATTGTCCAAAGCGTGCAGCCGCGCTTCCATGAGACGGTGAAGTAATTCATTGATTCAGCTCGGCGCCTTGGTCGTATAAATTTGCGTTTCATTTCTGCACGACACCATTCAACTGACCCAAATGTTTTTCCATTTGACGAAAATATATCTCGACTTTCTGTACAGGTGTTCGCACCCTTCGCCCTTCACCCACCTCCACCACCCCCTCCTCGGGGGGTAGCAATTACACTGCGTCAGGTTACATGTTTCCGCGATGTTTTGGTATGATTCACGAAAAAAATAACCTTTATCTCTGTTTTTTCTCCTTAGGGAATTTTTGACACTAGTGAAAGGGTTTAGTTTTATATTGACTATGTTACACTATCATGATAAAAAAAGTTGTAAAAAAGTTTTAAAATTTAAGGCACAAAACAGCTTGTCGGTAGTAATGGTTTAGTGGTAATGGGTTAAGCGAAGAAGACCAGTGTTCAGTTTATAGGTCTGACCATTGCAAAAATGACAGGTAATGGGTGAGGGAGATTACAATAGCACACCCATCCAACTGCCAGTATAATTTTACATTCAAGGTAGAGCACCATACAAGAGAAACAAAGAGAGAGAGAGAGGCGGAGAGACAGAGCGAGACAGAGAGCGAGAGAGAGAGACTGTTACTTTTTTGCCGAGGGATTTAAGATATGCAGATGCCAGCAAATCAGCCTCCAGTTAAAAAATAAAACTGTTACGAACAAATTATGACGAAAATAGTCAACTTTCATCGTCCATTTGTAATGCTGGGAAATTATAAAACAAGTTAAGCCTTGCAGGACTACTTAGGGCATCGTGAAGATAACCGATGGGTGGAGGGATGACTTATGAATTATGATGACTGCACTCAATAACTTGCCCGCTTGAATTATGATGACTGCACTCAATAACTTGCCCGCTTGAATTATGATGACCGCACTCAATAACTTGCCCGCTGGAATTATGACTGCTCTCAATAACTTGCCCGCTTGAATTATGACGACTGCACTCAATAACTTGCCCGCTTGAATTATGACGACTGCACCCAATAACTTGCCCGCTTGAATTATCATGACTGCACTCAATAACTTGCCCGCTTGAATTATCATGACTGCACTCAATAACTTGCCCGCTTGAATTATGACGACTGCACTCAATAACTTGCCCGCTTGGATTATGATGATTGCGCCCAATAACTTGCCCGCTTGAATTATGATGACTGCACTCAATAAGTTGCCCGCTTGAATTATGACGACTGCACGCAATAACTTGTCCGCTTGAATTATGACGACTGCACTCATAACTTGTCCGCTTGAATTATGACGACTGCACTTAATAACTTGCCCGCTTGAATTATCATGACTGCACTCAATAACTTGCCCGCTTGAATTATGACGACTGCACTCAATAACTTGTCCGCTTGAATTATGACGACTGCACCCAATAACTTGCCCGCTTGAATTATCATGACTGCACTCAATAACTTGCCCACTTGAATTATGACGACTGCACTCAATAACTTGTCCGCTTGAATTATGATGACTGCACTCAATAACTTGCCCGCTTGAATTATGATGACTGCACTCAAGAACTTGCCCGCTTGAATTATGATGGTCATTTTTAGTTTTGACAAAAAAAGAATCCCAAACTACATTGGTTGAGTGAATATTATCCCAGTTGAGTTCACATTCACTCAACTGAGATGATTTGGATTGATTTTTAACCCAAATGATTTAAAAATGTATTTTTTGTAATTATTTAAAGTATGGATACACTTAGTGAGTTTTAATTTGTAAAGGACGAATATCTAATTATCAGAAAATAATTTACATTTTCTTTTTCCCGCACAAATAACTTGAATTATTGTTGGTGCTCCTAAAAGTCATCAAGCAAACAGCACCAAATTATAATGAATATTTTAAAATCAAAATGACTGTGTTCGCCATCTTCAAAGTAAAATGAACCCAAAATAGTGATGAAGGCAGCGAGAAACAGTTATAATCACTTCCGGAGCAGTCAACCTAAATATAATTATCAAAAGAGGATCAGTGTTATTTGTCGTTAGTAAACGGGTGGCTGGCTATATTTGGGTTATTTATTTATTTATTTATCTATTTATTTATTGGTGTTTAAAGTTACATACTTATGCACAATGGCTAATCGTGACCATGACAGTTTTACGGGTGGAGGAAGCCGGAGATAACCATCGAGCATCGGCGAGCAACTGTCAGCTCCTCAACATTCTAACTCTGTTCAAGCTCCGCTCAAGCAGGGTAACAGCGGTTGAAAACATGTGCACCATTGATGTGCAGTACACCTTAGTACATGGCGTCATCGTGCCCCCATGTAGCCAACCGGGATAAAGTGCCTTGCCCAGGGACACAAGACGGGTCGGGGATCGAACTCGGGACCTCTAGCATAGAAGTACAACAATCTACCACTGAGCCACCTCGCTCGCTCTCTGCATTTGGGTTAGTCCTTCACTCAACGTTGATGTCCGATTTGACCAGAACTATTCAGAACACTTTCCATTGAAAGATCATTTTTTCGTTTTCAAACATAGATTATTGACCCCAGTCCGAAAAGGGGCCTTGGTGGCGCCGAAATGTCGACCAAGGGTTGTGATTCACTGAGGAAACGTGGCACAGAAAAAGACATCACTGGTAACGTAACGCAATTTTTGTCGTAATATTGAAATGTGCGTAATCTTCGCGTTAATTCTGCGCCAATTTCAGTCGATTTTCGCACTTCCTGCATTGATATTACTCAGCATGGAGGCAAAACTAACGTCTGTTTTGTTCGTTTTTCGCGCTTTGTCAAAAATCTTCAGCCAACTCCCCATTCGGTTGTACGCGGAAGTTTCACCACCTGGAGTTTGTTGCATTCCATTAGAGTATCGAGTATTTTCCAGGAGCAGAATATTTTCCCTTGCACACCCTAGAGATTTTATAAAAATGGTCGAGGGTGAAGAAGGTGGAAAGGTAGCGGTAATTAAGTCATGAAACCAAATTGGAATGATTTATTGCCATCGTTGATCTTTATTTTTCTTCCTCTCTTTTTTCCTCTTTTTCGTCAGACCTAAATTTTGGGTATTGCCCCTTAACCCAGACTCACGAAATTTGGCACACTGATTGCAAGCATGAAAATCTCACTCGGACAACCATCGGTTTTTCCGCAACCGTCTTAGCGATGAGAGCGATGCGGCTTTCAAGTTGTTTTTTTTTTTAATTTTCAATATTTATAAATATGAATGCATTTATCAAACTCCTTTCTGTCAAACTTTGGATATCCCATCTCCAATAAAAAAACAGTTTTAAAAATGTGTTTTGTACACATGGGAATCCATAATTTCTCAAGTGAGGTCATAAGGGTCACAAGTTGGAAAATTACCACTTTGCCCGATTTTCAAGAAATTTTAATATTTGCAGAACTAAAAAAATCAAGAGACAGCTGCTATCCATTTTTTTGGTTCTTTTTGGAGATTCCGCTATTTTTGACGTTTTTATCACTTCGAATTTTAGGATTTCCTTTTTAACCCTTTACCCAACGCAGACGATTTTAAAATTTATTATTCTAAATTTCATTTTTTAAATTTTTTCAAAAAATTTCAAGAAAACCATATCATGTGACCCCTCTTTGGAACGAGCTCGACGAGCTCGTTCCAAAGAGGGGTCACATGATATGGTTTTGTTGAAATTTTTCGAAAAATAATATTGTGTTTTTCACATACTGGAATCCATAATTTCTCAAGTGATGCCATAGGGGTCATAAGTTGGAAAATTACCACTTTACCCGATTTTCAAGAAATTTTAATATTTGCATAACTCGAAAAATCAAGAGATAGCTGTTATCTTTTTGGGGGAGGGGTGTTCTTTTTTGAGATTCCGCTATTTTTTGACGTTTTTATTACTTCTAATTTTAGGATTTTCTTCTTAAAACGGCTGATTTTGTGACACGAGTATCTCCATACTTCTCAACGACACAGCTTTCAAACTTCGCACACCTATTTCCTGTTATATGAAATTGATTCAGCCACTTTTACTTTTCTGAATGTCAACACATCGTTGGAAGGAGACGAATTCTAAGAGTATTTTTTTTAAATTCAATTTTTGTCTCATTTTTAAGTTTATCTCTCTGAAATTTTGAAAAAAATAATCTCCGGTAAAAAGTATCTAGAAATATATTGCCGTCCTGTAAAATTCTCAAAAGTCATACCCGAACACGGGTTGAAGTCATTTGGGGGGGGGGGGGGCTATATGGTCAAAAATTAAAATAAGTAAGAGTTTTCTTAAATTTTAGTATGTTGCAGAGCTAAAAAAAAAATTAGAGATAGCTATTTTTTAGTTTTTCTATTTGGCGCCATTTTGGCGTTTTACGTTCGTTTCTTGATATATTTCAGAAAACACGCTGTATTTTGATTCATGTAACTCCAGATTTATAAATCATACAGCTGCCAAATTTTGCACACTGTTTTCTACAATCTATAAATGGATCACTGTTTTCTTTTTCATTTCACATTTACGCACCCGATGTCAATTTTACGTTTTTATCTTTGCCTTTTACTTTTATTTTCAACCTTAGTTTCAGACATAGACTTTCGGAATGTTGGAGTTGTAATCTCCTCAAACAATATCTAAAATGTATTGCCGCCCTGGGAAGTTCTCAACCGTCATGCCCTGACGCTGAATTGACGTTAATTGGGGGGGGGGGGGGGGGGAATCTAGACAAAAACTTGAATACGTCGTATTTTTCGAAGATTTTAGTATGTTGTAGAGCTATAAAAAATTAAGAGAGTTTTTTTGGTCTTTAGATTCATCGTTAACCATTTTGACGTCACTTCAAAGTTTAGCATACTTTCATCATATTTCATTAACAACGCTATCTTCTGATTCACAGAACTCCATATTTATAAACGACACAGCTATCAAGCCTCATACACTGATTTATACTTATCTAGAATTATTTGCTGTTATTTTTGTCATTTCAAATTTGATCACCCGATGCGAGCGATGCCAATTTTAATGTTTTTCTTTTCTACATCTCTTATTTCCCACCTTATTTTCAGGCCAAGTCATTCGAAATCCTGGGAATGTAATGTCCACAAAAAAAACATCTAAATATGTGATGCTGTCATATGAAATTCTGAAGTATTATACCGGAATGTTGAGGTGACGCCATAGGTGATCATATAACCAAAAATATAATGCATTAGATTTTTCAGTAATTTCGTAAGTCATATTGTGGAGCTCAGAAATTTAAGACATACCTGTTTTTCTTGGGTTTTTTTTATTTGTCTCCATTTTCACATTTTACATCACTTCAAAGTTTAGACTATTTTTTACATATTTCACTAAAAATGAGACGCGTTTTTTTTCTTTATTTGGCGACTTAGAACTTAGAACGCAAAAACGCGACAGAAACCGTCTCGTCGATGGGCGTTCAGCGTTGGCTGTGCTTCGTTGGATGTCTTCTGGAAATTCGCTTTGTGATGTCAAATCCATCTGACGAATCCAATTCGTCAGATGAGTTCTAGAATGTTCTATGTCCCTTAGGGGACACAGAACATTCTAGCACTCAGGCGACGAATTGCGTCTGTCAACATTCAAGAACAGCATCTAGAAAACGCAATTGGACGACATAATGAGATTTCAAACTTCTGGCTGTAGTCCACTCTGTGTGCTTATTTATGTGAATTGGTTAAGTAAATATACAGAAATACAGCTATACATGTCTGCCATAGCCTCATTCACACCAGACAGCAGGCAGGGTTCATTCTTTTGCCCTGTCTTGTAAGAAAAGGCTACTCAAGCCAAAAGCTTACCTCCAACACTCAAAGCGAAATCATCTACATTCATAATGTCTTAAAATTACCCTTTGTGAATCATTCAATGAATTAAAATTCACACACATGCAAGTACTGTAATGTAATATATTGAAACGACGTAAAAATAGAATCGCGTCATATTTCTCTGAAAATGTAGTGTGTGATACACTTGTAAAATATAAGAGACCCATATTTTTGCTTTAGTCCATCTGACGCTATTTTCACATATTTTGACGTCTGGAATATTGATTGGAGACCACTGCGATCAGTGCACGCTTGTGACACGCCTGGTTGCAAATCAACGGGTGCTAGAGAAAGGAAATATCACAGTTTGATGCAATGAGGTATGCTGCAGTGTTGTATGTACTTATCGGTTCCTTCCGCTGGAATCCCAGTGGGTCACGACATCAAGAACTAGGACGACGGAGCACT
Source organism: Pictodentalium vernedei (assembly GCA_031216915.1). Taxonomy (NCBI): domain Eukaryota; kingdom Metazoa; phylum Mollusca; class Scaphopoda; order Dentaliida; family Dentaliidae; genus Pictodentalium; species Pictodentalium vernedei. Next base: position 529,280,671 of record CM062293.1, read on the forward strand.
TATGATGGTTCAATCTCATACCTTCAAATTTTGATTCACTTCACATATATCACCGTATAATAAGCGTAGCTGAATCCGCTATTTCTTCAACTTTAATGTCAAATTAGCCAATTTACAACATTTTGGCCATTAACCTATCCGTGATGTTTGTTCACCTTTAACCTCTGTCTATTATCTATGTCTTAGAGGCAGGTCAGGGACCCATTGTCGACGGTCTTGAATGTGGAAAATTGATATAGTCGATTTAGTCCAACCTCTTCACTAGTGGCAGTGAATTATGAATCTTACTATCTCAGCGAAGTGGCAGTCCATGCACCTACTCGTGCCACATCGCGCCAGTTTGAGAAATACCAAATTCGCAAAATTACTTCTTTTCATGAAACACTGTATCCCAGCCAATTGAGAATTTACAAGAAATTTTCATTGTGGTGCGGGGAACAGACGCTGCATCTTTTGCCACATGGCGACACGAATACCGCATTTGTTATGTCGAATACGAAAATATAGTTTGCGAATGCGCGTGGGCAACCTTGGGGCGATCATGCGTCTTCTGAATTCAGGACTGGTATTACTGTATTCGGCCGATTTCCTAAAAGAAACACTGGCAATTTGGAGTGGTTGCTCCCCAAACTTTGGCCACAAGCTACTCCACATGGAAGGTAACGTATTGCAAGTGCTGGATATGCGGAGGGCGAAGGCCTCGGAGGTAGGGTAACAGCCATTGTGGCACGTTAACAGTGCGGGGACGCGACACCGGATATTACCAATCTCGAACAGCTGTTTTCGTGGATATGGCGGCCATTTCTTCACTTTGTTTTTCGAGGAGACTTTTATATTGACAAATTATAAGGTTTTGTTCTCAGATCTCTGCATAATCGCATATTCGACAAACCGTAAGAATAATAAAGATTTATCGTGGAATATATTTCCACCTCATTATTCAAAGGAAGTTTACACAAATTAAAGCTGAATGTTTTCATATTTGGTATACACCATCTCTAGGGGGTCCGATTCAAGTTTGTAAAATCGGGTCCCTGAGTTAGTACTTGGGCTCTCGATTGGAACCCAAAGTTTAACTTGGTGCAGTTTGAGGAAATTTCTTTAAAAATATTTTTCTTCAGATCCACCAATCAGAATTCTTTCATGTTTGGTATACAGCATCTATAGGGGTGGGGGGGGGGGGGGGGAGGTCAGATTCAAGTTTCTTCAAATCGAGTCAGTGGATTAATATGGGAGCCCAAATTTTAACTTCATGCAATACGTGGAATATTCTTTTAAAATCTTCTTCTCCAGATTTACCAGCCAGAATCCTCTCATATTTGGTATACATCAGCTCCAGGCGGGCCAGATTCATGTTTGTACAAATTTGTACAAATCGAGTTCTTCGGTTATTATTTGGGCTCGAATTTTAACTTAGTGCAATATGAGGAAATTTCTTTAAAAATCTTCTTCAGATTCACCAGTCAGAATCCTTTAACATTTGGTATACATCATTTCCGGGGGGAGGGGGGGGGTGGGGGATTCAAATTTGTTCAAATCGGGTCCCTGGTTTGAAAATTTTGCGTCCGGTTCAGACTTGGAAACTTTGGACCAAAATTTGGGAAAACAATTTCTCGATTTTTATGCGTTTTGTTTAATTTTCAGATGAACAAAAAAAAACATTTGGCCTGAAAAATTGTGGGTCAAGTTCGGACTCCGAAATTTTGGACCAATTTTCGGAAATTTTTTTTTCGATTTTTTTCAAAATCGAGTTCCCAGATGGAGTAGAGTGGTTTTATGCGAAAATGACCTCCCCTCTGTTCCTTGTCCGGGGAGGGGGGTGGGTAGCAAAATGGTTGGCTGCAAAATATATTTTGAAAGATTTAGAGTGATAAACCCCCTAACCCTACTGAATTTTAGCTTAGTGCAATATGAGGGAATTTCTTTTAAAATCTTCTTCTTCAGATCCACCAATCAGAATCCATTCATATTTGGTATACAACATCGCTAAGTGGGTCAGATTGAAGTTTGTTTAAATCGGGTCCCGTGGTTAATATTTTGGCTCCCTATTTGAGCCCAAACTTTAACTTAGTGCAATATGAGGGCATTTCTTTAAAGCTTTCTTTTTCAGATCCACCAGTCAGATAAAAATAAAGAAATCATTTATATTAAAGAGAAAGAGATATTTAATGTTACAGGAGAACAAAAATTTATTATATATATAAGAAATAAAAAAATTGAAATAAATAAGTTTAAAAAAAGAAACATAATTTTAAATTCACAAAAACATCAATAAGAGAAAAAGGAATTATGTCAGCAGCAAGAATAATGGATTTAAATTTGCTTTATATGCATTCGATTTAACAGTAAAACTTTAAACAGAAAATTTTCAACATCGAATTCAAAGACGTCGAGATAAAAGTTTGGAATCCTATTTTTGCGACTTATAGAATGTCATTAAAATTAAAACAAGAACAAGTGACGCATGAAACAAAAGGAAAACGCTTATGGGTCTATCTGTGGATCCGTCTTTCCGTCCGCCTAAAAGCCACACTGATCGTCCGTCCGTCTTGCTGTTTTGTCCGTACGTCCTTCCGTCTGTCCGTTCACCCGTCTTTCCGTTGTTGGTTCGTTCTTCATACTGCCCTTCATTCATTCTTAACTTCCTTCCTTCTTTCCTTCCCTCCACCGTTTTCCCCCTTTCTGTGTTTGTTCTTTCGTTTACTACTAAACAAATGTATTGTAAACCGCTTTGATGTCTAGGTGGAGTCAGTAACCGCACCAGCTCCTAGGGCAAGGTACTATTTGAAACAAGAAACCCCCTCATTGTTTAGAAAATGTGGCAGTTTTCTGTACTTATTTTGTCCTGCAAAAAAAGAAATGGTTTAAATTGTTTTTCATAGTTGTATTTAGCATTCAAAGAGCATTAATTGTTATGTTGTTTGTTTTGGTGTCTATTTAAAGCGATGTCCGTTTTGTTTTGTTCGAGAAGAGTAATGTCAGAAAAATAAACTCAGTTTTCAAAATATTTTTCAAAATTGTTGAATTTAAATCCTTCCAACAAATATCCAGCTCTATTCAGTAATCAGAGAACATTTATCTCAAATAACTGACGCTCAAAACTGAGCATAGTGCGAAAAACTTCCAAATTAAAAAAAAGGAGTAATTTCGTCCCAAAAGTATCTGTGACTGTTGTCTGGCGAGACCAATTAATATTTTTCAACGTGCGGCCCAAAGGCTACCCCATATAATGAATATGGATTCTTCCAATCGTTGCCACTAAACTGACATGGAAGACACCACTAGGGATCAAATAGTTAAAAAAGTGTACTGTGAGATAAAATCTCCAGAGAGTTTCTCATCTAGTTTAAACAATATTTATTTCCAAAGTTTAAAAAAAATTATAGACATCGAGTACGATAATGATACAAGTATCAGTGAGTACAAAACATTAATGGAAATGGATTCAGCAACAAGCTGGTAGCTTATACTAGGCTGTTTCCATATAGATCAGTTGTTTATGTATAATCTAGGACTGACGACGATGATACAAGTTGATGGCTTGGTGCAGGCGCATAGGGCTTTGTATAAACTTACGTATTGTCTGTGATTTATTGATGCCTTAGGGATGAAATGATCTTCGAAAAATACAAAACCACAAGCACCTGCAATCAAATCACGGTGTGTTAGAAATATAATCAGTGGTACTTTGGATTTAAACACTCTGTTGGATAATGAAGGAGTATGGTGGAAAGGTTTGCTATCTAGACTGTTTTAGTGTTTGTAATAGTGATCTTGGGTGGAACACCTGCATGTAGATCGGCAGTGTAATTAATCAAAGTGGGACGGCCAGTCAGTCACGGAAAGTCGACCTTTATGGTTGATACGGTACATATTTCTAGGATTGGGTTTCATAGAGCACAAATGGCCGAGGTGGTTACTTGATAAAGAGTATAGACACTAACAAGCTTCGTTTCCTAAATTTATTTTTCCCAGCGGAGTACAGAATGGTCAAGCGTTAAACCAACAGTTCAGACTGCGTGGGCACCTCATTTGGTAATTGAATTCTCGAATAAGCATGCAGTCGTACATTCTTCCGCGAATATGCACGCCCAGACGCATGCGCGCGCGCCGCACACTGTACAGCCACACATCTTTATCTTTGTCTGCTGCACAAGACACAGCATACACACACTCGCATATAAGCACGCACACTCACCGAATAATAAATACAAAACAAAAAACAAACAAAAAAACAAAACAACAAAAAAAAACAAACAAACAAAAACGGGCATTACAGCGCACATAGCCGACGTGACTATCATTCCCTCGCGTAATGCCACACCGTTATGTTAATGGGTGTGAACGCGAGTAGTGGGCAGAGTGATTTTTTTAATTTAAACCTTTTAGTTAGCAAGATAAAACTGTGCGTTGTTTCAAAAAACGTTTCTATTGATTTCGGGAGTGAAAAGAGAGCTGCCGTACAAAAGGGTGTCGACTTTGACAATACCTATCTGACCTATTGTAACTGTTCGTATGTCGTCGTGAAGCGGGCAACGTAAGAAGAAATGTTCAGATCAGTCACGTCTACAACAGAATGAAGACGATAAGTGATTTCTGAATAGGTGATCATTAAGATTGCTGCAACCTAGGCGAAGCCTTACAATGTAGAATCTGGGCTAATCGGGATTTTTGACCGACATAGAAGCTGGGTATCTTGCGATTGTCCTTGTTAAGATACTGTTTGAAGCTGGTGGGATTAGGGTTTTTTCTCACCTGAACTGGGGTCTCATTCCAAAGGTCGGTTGTGGAAGGTAAAAAATAAGATTGGTGACTGTGAGTTCGACATCTGACGTTATTCAGGTTAGAGTTGTTTCGAAGGTTACAGTTGTGGGTTTCCGTGAGTGATGGGGGATCATCATTGACATACAATGGGGTGTTAGACGATGGTACATTTTTAAGTACTGCATAAGTTTATGTTTTTTCTTTCTTGAACTAAAGGTTTTCCAGCCAGCCTCAACACACAGACACTGCTTGCTCGCACTTTTAATTCCTCCGGTCACAATCCGGGCTGCTTCAATTTGAATTCGTTCAAGTCCACGGGATTCTTCTGCACTGCAGTTATTCCACACTTCGTCTGCATAATCCAATGCTGGTCTCTCATCTCTCTGCATATACTACGCAGTGTTCCGAAAACAATTTTTACTGTATTTCAATTTGGTGTCAACTCTGACCTCTTACCCCCAGAACTGCAAAAGTATCATTATTTCGAGATTGTCTGTTACATAATGATATTGTCGAGTAACCTGTCCGCTACTTTTCGAATTGCAGTATTTTTATTCAAGCAGTATACACCTGTGATCTACAATTACTCAGTGACAATTGACTTTTGTTACCGAATTTTACACACTTATATTATCTCTTTTTACAAGACAGTCCACTCCATGATGAAACCAAAAGCAAAAATTTAATTCCTCTGTGCGACCTTCACGTTTTCTCTTCGGTGTGTTAGAGCTCAAAGATTTAATAGCTTCGGAATTCAATTTGTTTTGAAATCATCAATATTTGGCTTCGCATCTGACTGATTACAAAATTTTTGAATCGGTGATATGTTTTTGAAATTCCCCCCAATTATCTGCTTTTGAAATCTTTTCTTGTAATCAGGTTTCTTGTACTGGAATCCTGATGACAAAAGAAGAATTCAAGGAGATTGCACTTTCGAAACTATTTTGATCCCGTTTCTGGCATGTTCTGCTTTTGGTTGACTCTCCCAAACACACACGCGTCTTCATCGAATGCAACATTGGAGTGAAGACCTACAGTATTTGCAATATTCCACTGCTGTAAGTAGCGTAGGTGAAATATAGTATGAATGGGTACTAGGGCCAATAATCAGATTTAAACAACGTGTAGAATCAGGGTTTTAACCATGAGTCTGCTATCTGGCAATAGGTCGAGTTCTCATGGTCACATATTCTTCCCTATTCACCGCCTATCCACCGGACGAGTCAATAAGGTAGAAAATGTGATCAGAACACTGCACCGATCAGATATAGAATAAATAGGTAGTAGGGTCAGATTTAAAGCAAGAGTAGTATAAGGATTTTAATCACTCGGCTTAATGAATGGATAAAACCCTTATTCTACGAATGATTTAAATCTGATTACCGGCCCTAGTACCTTCTTGTTTTATTTATACCATGCTCTTAATATATAATAGCATGTTTTACTTAAAATGAACGCTATTTTCGATTAGCAGGCTAGCGAACTCGTGGGTTTCTTTTGTTTACATCCGCGCCGGCGGGCAGTACTTTGGTAATGGAATTCCCATAGAAAGCATTTTTCCGCAGTAGTGGAGTTAAAAGCTAAATTTTAACATACTTTTTTCACAGGTAGAAACGTAGGTGAGCATGGTATAAATATCTACAACTTTAACAGCGGTGAAATTTGATTCTATTTGAAATTCGATTCGAGAAGTGATCCGATTACAAATTTTCTACCGGATTTGATTCGAGATTCGATTCTCCCCGTCGTCGTCTTTAAGGTCTATAGGAACAGGTGAATTTCCCCAAATGGTAAAAAACAAAAGAGTTCTAAAACAAGTAAATTAAACGATTTTCGTACAAACGGTGACAAGTAACGATACTGCTTTGATCTAAAGAATATTTTGTTTGCTGAAGTTTTGAACTAAAAAGTAATTTTATTGTTGAAAATCAACTTTTAAAATGTAGATCGCACTAACAACAGAACGGAAAATTCACACACGGCACACTTAAATTAATGAAACCAAAATTAATCCAAAACATATATCTATAGCGCTTTACCGAGAAATGAACTCCGGGGTGATATTAAAATTAATTAAGGGCCTATATAAGTAATGAAATTGTGTTTATTTTGAAAATTCTCACCTCTGATATTCCTTCAATTCAAATTAGATATACACAAATTATACATCAAAATAAAGGTTGGGATGTATAGAATACGAAACACATGTGTAATCAACTCATAGAGTCGACTGTAGGCACCACTGGTTCCTGGAAGTCTGCTGCCGCATTCGCACCAGAACTGATAATTTAATACTATTTCACAAAAACAACTTGTGTCCAAATATGCTTTACATATCCAAGAACAAAGCTAGGGGATAAAAATTCTTCAAAATACGGCGACAGAGCTGCATGGGGGAAAAGTCCAAAGCCTTTGCTTTTGTTTACGTATGAGTATACTTTCGATTTCCGGTCGACGTCATCGGACAGAAAAAGCATGTAAAAACAACGCCATCTAAAATCAAATAATGAAAAAGATCGCCTTCATACAGTATATTGTTATTAGATAGAGATTGCACAGTTGCCATATTCAATACAAGGTATCATGATACCTGTTGAAATTTCTTAGAATTACGATTTTGTTTCTTGATGGAAATTCGTGGTAACGAGTGATTTGCGCATGTCTTTCGAGCATGGAAACCATCTTCAATAAAAAATGCAGACAGTGTTGTCCTTTTCCAAAATGCAGACCTATCACTGTATTCGAAAGTGTTTTGAATGCCTAGCTTTGTTCTTGGATATATGAAGCACATTTGGCCACAAGTTGTTCTGATGAAATATTATTTTATTATCAGTTCTGGTGCGAATACGGTAGCAGACTTCCAGGAACCAGTTGTGCCTACAGTCGACTCTATGAGTTGATTACATATGTGTTTCGTCTTCTATGCATCCCAACCTTCATTCTGATGTATAATTTGTGAAAATTTAATCTGAATTGAAGGAATATGAGAGGTGAGGATTTCAAAATAAACAAAATTCCATTACTTATATAGGCCCTTAAAACATGTTTTAATGTCCATTCCAAAATATTTTTCCAGTAATGAGACCAAGACGTGACACCTTAAGAGACAAATGGCACATGCAAGATGTACATAACACCCTAGCTGATGTATTTGGTACAGATGTGCATGAATGTTTGTTGACACTGATTGCTAAATCCAAACATCTAACACTGACAGAGTTGTACAATGCTGAACCGTCTTATGAAATGGCAATGCATGATACAGCTGACTGGAAAAGGATAAATACACTGATTATTTTGTCTCAATCATTGTTCAGTTGGTGGTAAACAGAACTAACGAAAAGTGAAATGCTCCAGTGAATCCTAAGCATGCATTCTTAAGGTCACACATCTCAATATTGATACTAAAAAAAATCTTTCAGAGTTGAGATTAAAAATGTGTTTTAAATAATTCAAAAAGCACCTCAAAATTCATTTGTCAGTGAAATGCTGTAGATACATGGTTCCGATTAATTTTGGTTTCAGTAATTTAAGTGTTCCAAATGTTAATTTTTAGTTCTGTTGTTAATGCAATGTGCAATTTAAAAGTTGATTTTCAACAATAAAATCACTTTTTAGTTTGAAACTTCAGCACTCCAAATATTCTTTAGATCAAAACAGTACCATTGCCTGTGATTGCTTGTATAAAAATTGTTTAATTATCGTGTTTTGGAACTATTTGTTTTTGTCTGTTTGGGAAAATTCGCCAGTTCCTATAGACCTTAATGTCTATATTTTGTGTGAAGTTTGTAAATGTAAATACACCGTAAACATTCTTTTCCTCTGATTCAACTCAAGAACTTTTTCCCAATTATAAATTGATTTGACAGAGTTTTTAATGACCACATTAATACCACCATACATGTGTGTTTATTACCTAAACTGGATTGATGACTCGTCACTGCTGTGGTAAACGCACAAAACAACACACGCGTGTGAATGGGTTAATCGATATGGCACGAGTGTCAGCCCGGAAGGATAAAACGAGAGGCCGCATACACGCCTTCACATCCATAAACGTAACTGGTAGAAGGACACTCAGCAATTCATTTGACAGCACTTACTATCAACAACGAGAACACATTTTATCGTCAAACAAATTTGCGAGTGAAACCAGTGTTACTATTTTTAGCATTGTAATTGCGTTGCACGATTTGTAGAAAATTCCAATGAAATTGTGCTTCTATTTAAGGGGACGTCCAACCTAACTTTGGTCAAATTTCATGTAATTTTCATTCAAGTCTAAAAAAGTCCCAAAATGAATAACCCCAATAAATTATATACCAAAATGCTTGGAATGAAACATAGAACACGTGGAAACTGAAATTTGCCATGGAACTGCTGCCATGTGTAAATAGCACCACCTGAAAGTCTGCTATGGCATAAGTAAGAGAACAAAATTTTTATAATAAAATACCTCAAAATAAAATAACAGCTGTATTCTATAAACATTTAAGTACATACTCGAAGAAATCTTTTCCTAATTCATGAAAGTAATAAAGATTGAGACCAAATGTTATACGTGGAGTGCTCACTGATTGAAGGCAGACATTTTCTTTTGTTTATGCTTTGATTTGGGGAGTTCAACAAAGGTCAACTTGAAGGAGTCCAGCAGAAGAAGTATGGAAGGACAAAAGAGTGTCTCCCAATATAAAGATGTGTGTGTTACTGTAATGGTTTGGAAAGAAAATATGATATTCTCCTATGTAGAATGCACTGCAAAGTCATACATTGTAGTTGAATAAATATATTTACAAACCCCTTTTATCCAATGCATCAATTTGATAGTGATTAAATTGTTAAATTTGTCTGGTTTATCAATAAATATAATAGCTTTGTTTAACTCTTGGACACCAATACACTCATGATATCTGTTGGAGAAGAAATAAGGGTAACTGTAACCTGTCACTGCAATAAACCATCTAATGTACTTAAAAGTACATTGTTATTCAAAACACATCAAATCAACCTTACATAACCATTATTGCATGTACTTTCCCCAAGGAGGCTTATTGACATATTGAGATCAGAAGGGCACATCCAGAGGGTCTCACATACTTTTTTCAAGAACGCAGTACACAAAGCAATCCCCAAAAGGTGACAAGTCAGCTCCATTTGACTCAAAAAAATTCCGGGGGGGGGGGGGGGGGGGACTCTCTTCCTTGCATGACTCTACCTCCGGCACTCAAGGCACATGCCTTTTTTCTCAAATTTTAACTCTTTTTTTCTTTCTGAAGATCCTGGCCACACATGTTCAAAACACTATCAGACAGGTAACCCTCCAAATAAGTGTATCTGCAAAAATCATGTTACATTGCAAAACATTATTTTTAGACTTTTAGTTCTGGACCTTTCATGCTTCTTACTTCCAACTATAACACTTAATTTATCGATTAATGGGTGAATAGAAAAGTCCTGCCATAATCAACATTTTGAGTTCCATAAGCCTCCAAAACAGCTCCGATAAAAGTGTCAAACATCAGATTGGTGGCTTTATACAGAATATTCATTAGGTTGTTGCTTGATAAGTAATAGGAACAAAATCTTCACAAGAAAATTCTGTAGCAATACAATTGAGGGTATTTGCAGGCACTTTGCAACAAATTGTAGCAAATCAACTAGTTATAAACAAAATTTTCTAACTCAAAAGAGTGAAAACGTACCACAACTCTGACAAAATGTGGGAAGAAACACATGCTACAGCAGCTACACAGGCATTGTTTCCCAATGATGCTCGATCACAACACCAAATATCCTTCAAATTGGAGTAGCAATGGTTGAGATACAAGGGAGAATGTTGGGACATGTAATGATGAATGGGTAAGACTAAGATTAAGAGGACAGGGGTCACCACTGCACGGCCCTAGATGCACCTTTGATTTTCTAACTTCCAGGCCTGGGGCATAATAATCGCAACACACCAACCTTATCAGTTCATAATTTCAGTAAAATAAAAGAAATTATCAGTTTGAATTAATTAATAGATGATGGAAAATATTTGGCTTCCTTCGCCTTCTCGTACTATTTAATTACCACAAACAATATCAGTTTGATGCCGACAAACGAAACTGAACGCATGTGGTCTGGTTAAAAAGTAACTCGGCATGAATAATGAAGAAATTGCGAATATTTCGTGTATTTCATTTGTTTAAAAGCCAATTGCAGCTAATATTGACCGTGCATTCGATAATTCGTTTCGGTTTTGACCACACGGCCACGCTGACACTCAGTGACAGCGGTTATGTTTATTGTGATATGCAAATTGGGGGATGGTTTCCGATGAAGGAGATTTGTCACATTTGTCAGTGTAAAACGATCACAAAAGACAATGATCGACGCTTGTGTTAGTATGGTTGGCTGCAAGAAAAAACTAAATTCTCAGCATCGTCCAAGCGCACCTTATTTAAAAGCACGAATGCATCATTTTCAACCCATCTTCAATCGGTCCTTTGCAGACATCAAACATACCCGCCTGAAATTCCATGGTTACTAGGAAGTAAATAACTTCACAACATCTGGGGGAAATCAACACGCTCAATATAGTTCCAGGTCACTTGGAATATATTTCGTGAAAAGGTGATTTCTGAAGCATTCTGCTTACTTTGTTATGAAGATTGCCTCATTTTATGTGTATCGTCCCGATTTTATACACTCGATTATTTTTTTACAAGTGTTTCATGTTGTCTTTTTAGTGCGCAATAATTCAGATTTTTTGTCAACAAAAATGTTCAGACGGCCTGTCAACACGAGAGGGAATTTCGAACCATATTTTGCAGTTATGACATTAACAGCTCAAGTATTTGCTGCCACCTGTTTGCAAATCCGCTCATACATTGTCTCGATCAAATAAAGGGCGTGATCACGTCCTTGCATTCTTACGATTACCCAAATTGAGTATTTCTGCAACAACCACATCGTAATCACATGACCGGAATAAACATCATTGAAACATGGCCACATCCGGAACATCCAAAATTTGTGTTGGTGTTATTACATTCAAACATCAAAACTCGCCAGAGTGTGTGTCAAAAAAATGCTTTCTCCGAGTCTGTAGTATGTTGTCATTATATTGAGGACAAGGCTTTCGAATTACCGATTATTTTGTGGTTTTACCGGTTCGTTATTTATGCCATTGGCAAATTAATCTTCTTCAAAATCATAAAATTCACTTTTTTTCCTGAAATAACCCATCTGGAATATTTCATTTGGTCGGAAATGCGACCAGTTATATTATAACGATCGAATCTAATAAAATGCCTTAAATGTTAATGTTCTTTGAATCAATCCTAGAAATGTTGCTCAATCGAGTCTTGACTTGGCTGAATGCTTGATGGTATTACCATCGGAAATGAAGACTCGCCACAGCCGTAAAGTTCCGATTATTCAGCGTAGGGTCACCAATTCTTTTAATATCTCTGTGTTTTAAAGCGATTTTAATACTTATTAACTGAAATATCTATAATTGGGGTTCGAAAGAATATATGTATATATTTTCGAATATAAAATGGCATCACATTATAGGCACGGTAGACTGTGCTCAAGAAGTGGGTAAAGAAGCACCCCATTACAGCGTCGAATTCTGAATAGAATTAGACTGGCAGCCTGAGAGAATGAGTAAGTCATCTCTGCTCCTTCAATGAGTTTAAGAAGCTTACAGGGAGTGTACTGGCTCAGTGTTTACGGCATTGGGTTTTAATCCGAAAGGTGGGAGCGCGGTGGCTCAGTAGGTAGAGGTGCAGGCTGCTAGCCGAGAGGTCCTCGGTTCGAATCCCACCTGCGGCAACCGCGTTGTGTCCTTGGGCAAGACACTTCATCTCCATTGCCCGCGTGGGGGCACGATGACGCCGTGTACTAAGGCGTACTGCACGTCGATGGTACGCACGTCTTCAACCAATCTAACCCTGCCTGTGCTGGAGCTGGCAGCTGCTCGTCGTTGCTCGGTGGTTCTCTCAGGGTACCCCGGCTTCCTCAACCCGTAAAACTGTCACGGTCATGATTAGCCATTGTGCATAAATATGTGACCTTAAACATCAATAAATAAATAATAAATAAATAATCCAAAAGGTACGCGGCGCGATCCGCTCTGGGGGTAACTGCGTTGTGTCCTTGGGCAAGGCACCTTACCCCGGTTGCCCACACGGGGGCACGGTGGCGCCTTGAAGGCGTACTACTAGGTGCTGTTGTCTTCAACCAATGCTAACCCTGCTTGTGTGGCGTTAGTACGCTGGGGGATCTGATAGTTTGCTTGCCGTTAATCGATGGTTTTCTCCGGTACTTCGGCTTCCTCCACCTGTAAAACTATCCGACACGAGGTGACCCCGGCTTTCGAAAGTGTCGTTAAACCCCAGTAAATAAATAAGGAGCTTACCATTATTTTTGCTTGACTCATTTTTTTGCTCGGATCTTGGACTTTATTTGTTCTGGTTTTGTTGGAATGTTTGCTCATTCTTCCGTTTGTTTGTTCTTTGTAGTTTTTCTAAGCGGTTAAAGGAGCAGTTCACTTTGTTTGATTCGACTTTGGTTCTAGGGTTGTCACGATTAATCGATCATCGATCGGTCATGCCGAAATCGATTAGTATTTTTCGGTGTCGAAGAATCAGTAAATTTTACCCCGTTTTAGACGTTTAATAATTAAATACAATTTGATAAAAAAAACTATTGTCTCCAAATATAAAAGGTCAAGAACGTCGAGGTTAAACCTCAAGAAGCCGTTAGATGCATTTGCCTTTCAGGTACATTCAAAGCTTTGATGTTCTGAACTTTTGAACCATCAGTGTAATAATCAAGACCGGTTGGCAGTTGCGAAGGGGTGTCTGGTATTTTACTATTGTGTAGACACTTTTTGTTTTAAGGTCGTAACATATGATTTGCTGATGTATTAACGCCAAGTAATTATGAATCAATATCGTTTGCCTTTTTGAAACTTATCTGTCTTTCACATTTGATTTCTTGTATTGATTTTTCCTTTTGCCATAAAGGAAAATCTTTCGAAGATAACAAGTGATATCCTGAAAATTTTACACATTTGATGACATTGTTACAAGGCTCTTGCTGTTGCTGGCCACATTAAACACATATTGCCTGACCTCTACAGTTATTTTGTCCATGGCCATATCTCTGGTATTTGAAGCATCGAAGTGAATTTGGAATGTGCAAATTCACTTTGATGTTCATAAACCCCGCTTTATTGGACTTTGGTGGTTGGTATGAATTCAGCGTCATAATTATGCATTTGTTTGTTTTAATGCACTATCCTTTTATTTTGTATTATTTTGATATCGGTGACACCCTGTGGTTTTAGCTGTTAGTTAATTTCAGGTTCATCGATGCCTGAACGTTTTCTAGTCCTTACAGCCTCTTTAATGCTATTGACCTTTTGGTGTGAAACTCTGTAACTGTTTCAATTTTGAATAAATAAATAGCCTGGAATTTCAATCAACACTCTACTATCAAAGCTCCTAAACTAAGTTTATTTACAGTATAACTGTGTCAGCTACTCCCTTCATGCCTTTCTCCAAGACAAACGGGTTAATATCTGATGGTATTTTCCCTCCCTCCTCTGCATAAATAATAACGCAGTTCGTCTACTTCTTTTTGATATAGACAGGTTCGTGATCCTTATCTGAGTTGGTATGTGAGTTGTTACTTTTTTTAATTTCTCGACCTCGTTTTTTTTTTATTTGGTATATCCATGTTTTTTTTAAGTCTTCAGTACATGCCCCCCACTCGTACTCCATGTCCAACCTAGGGAGTATTTCCCAGCCTAACATGTGGTGGTGACCCAGAGTACACGAAGTGCATACTCAGCCTTGGCAATGCAAAAGCACACCACTGACGGATTGCCCCAGCAGCCTCGATACAAGAGAGCCGTCGATAAACTGGCCACATCTGACACACCAGACGTACCAGACAAGGACGATCATTGTACAAACAACACTTGGTATCCAAGAAAGAGTGCAACACGTATGATGGAGAAAAAGAAGTCGCTAAATTAACCGATAACAATGTGTTATAATCTCCATCTCTCTTTTGCCATCGTACTCTTTATAAAGAGTACGATGGCAAAAGAGAGATGGAGATTATAACACATTGTTATCGGTTAATTTAGCGACTACTGCATGCATCATTGTTAGGGCTCCAGATTGATCGGACCCAGCCTGATCCAACCGTCTACCATGAAGTAAGGGCCGAAAGTTATATACCGGACAATATCCGCAATGAGGATTGGTTACTCGTGGGCCACTGTAGTCCACAATCACCCATGGCCTCTCCACCACGGCCTTCATCACGCATCAAACAAGAGAAGAGAACACGGCGACCTCCTCCTTTTAAAACCAGGGCTCGGGGCCGGCTATGGCAGAATTACTAGTAATTTGTGGAATTGCATCATGTCACAGTAACTGTGTTAACACTTCACAAACGTCTGTTTTTCTCACGGTATGTCTTGACAAGTGTCTGTACTTGACAATTCTGTTTATATGAATTGCCGTATCCTTTGTCAGTTTTGCATAGAAACTGGTCACAAAGTGGAGAGAGACAGAGTGAGTTGTGACCAGATCTGGTGGACAGATGGAAGAGAAATGATACATTAATGATGTGTAACAAAACACTGTTATGGTTACCGATTATTGTCCATGCCCTTGGAGGCTGTGAACCACAAATTTCCGGTCGATCGAAGCCAGAGTCGACTCAGGACAATCTTTCGAATCGAATCCCACGGCATTTCAATTTGCAAAGTGAAATATTCCAGAATGAACTCAAAACAGCTTCGAAAAAGTGGAAGAAGCTCCATGAACTCTTCCCTCACATCAGTACAGGAGACCTGATGATAGAAGAAGAGTTAAGAGGATAAAATTGGTAGGAGTTTCAGAGCATCGCTACGATTCGAAACTATCGGAATCAGTACAACTAGAATCAAATTGAGTCGAATGTTGTGGTTTGTTTCCATTCGAATTGACATTTCGAAGATTCACATGGTACTGGCAGACCGAAAATAATGTAAAAGAATATTGTTGTACAAGTGAAGTCATTTTTTTATTAAAGCCAAACTTTCACAGGTGGAAAAGTAGAGGACAAAATACAATAACTAGAGGGGTGTCATTTGTGCGCAAAGCACGCTATGGTGTATCCCCGCATTTGCATTCTTGACTTTGTATGAATGCTTGATACAAAGATGAAATGTATTATATGATACACTAAAATCATATTGAGTGGCACAGGTGACACAGCGTCGTGCGCATCTACAGACTCCACTGCAACATTTGAGCATGGTTTTAGCGTTTCGAATTACATACCCTAGGAACCATTCACCGGGAACGGTCTAAGAAAACACGAAAGTGGTAACGGTGGCACGGCCACGTGGCACTTAAAAAATCCAAAACCTTCGTGCACATCTACAGACCGTACTGCAACATCTGAGTATCCTTTTAGCGTTTCGAATTACATACTCCAGGAGCCTTTCGCCGAAAACGGTCTAATAAAACATGAAATTCGTAACAGTGGCACAGCCACGTGGCACCTGAAAAATCCGAAACCTTCGTGCGCATCTACAGATCCTACTGCAACATTTGAGCAGGGTTTTAGCATTTCGAATTACATACCCTAGGAGCCTTTCGCCGGAAATGGTCTAAGAAAACACGAAAGTGGCAACGGTGGCACAGCCACATGGCAGATGAAAAATCCGAAACCTTCGTGCGCATCTACAGACCCCACTGCAACATTTGAGCATGGTTTGAGCGTTTCGAATTACATACCCTAGGAGCCTTTCGCCAGAAACGGTCTAAGAAAACACGAAAGTGGCAACGGTGGCACAACTACATGGCACTCAAAAAATCCAAAACCTTCGTGCGCATCTACAGACCCTACTGCAACATCTGAGCATGCTTTTAGCGTTTCGAATTACATACTCTAGGAGCCTTTCGCCGGAAACGGTCTAAGAAAACATGAAAGTGGCAACAGTGGCACAGCCACGTGGCACCTGAAAAATCTGAAACCTTCGTGCGAATCTACAGACCCTACTGCAACATTTGAGCAGGGTTTTAGCATTTCGAATTACAAACCCTAGGAGCCTTTCGCCGGAAACGGTCTAAGAAAACAGGAAAGTCGCAACAGTGGCACAGCCGCGTGGCACCTGAAAAATCTGAAACCTTCGTGCGAATCTACAGACCCTACTGCAACATTTGAGCAGGGTTTTAGCATTTCAAATTACATATCCTAGGAGCCTTTCGTCGGAAACGGTCTAAGAAAACACGAAAGTGGCAATGGTGGCACAGCCACATGACACCTGAAAAATCTGAAACCTTCGTGCACATCTGCACATCATTTAGCAACACCCCAGTTCAGTTATAGGACTCTGAATTACATAGGTTGGGATTATTCGAAAGAAAAGAGAAAAATTAGCGCATTTTTGAAGTGGCTCCTCAGAAGCCACCTGGTGGCGCAAAACATTAAAAGTGGTATTTTGGGATTACACAGACCCTATTGAACAACTGTAGAAAGTTACAGCGTTTCGAATTACAAAACCGGACGTACGGACGTACGGAAGTACGGACGTACGGACAGAGATCACGACAATATCCCCGCATTTTTATAAATGCGGGGATAAACAGAATTTCTGCCAGGTAATTACGAGTACTTACACGGTTGTCAATGGAGAGGATGATTGCTTTGATAACCAGACAGGTATGTGTATTCGTATCTTTGTTAGATTTGGTTTTCCCTATTTTGTGGGAACTTGTTTGTCACTGAGAACAACAGCAACAGAGAAGCAATAACCTCCCCTAAAAGCGGTTAAGCAAGACTGTGTGCGAAGGGGTCTGTCTCCACCACTTTGAGATAATCTTATCAACAGTATTTACGTCTGCACAATGACTTTTTCTCACAATGAAAACAGTGGGTTCTGATTCGACTTCCTTACTTTTGGGGATTTGTTTGTCACTGAGAACAAAATGAGAAAGCAACAAGCTCTCACAACGGCGACTAACCAATAATATAGGTGTGTCTGTCTGGGTGTTTGTAGGTGTGTAGATGCCTGTGAGTGGAAGAGATGGGGTGACATCAATAAATAAACTATATCTTTTCAAGACGTTATTCCGTTTCACACCTTGGGTCATAAAACGAATACTTGCTTGATTCTCTTTTTGTGATTGTCGAGGTTAGTTCTAACTCGGGATGTTTAGTGTATTTCAATCTCTTACCAAAGCGAATGCACCCATAGTTGAATTAGAAGAAATAAAAACAAACATGCGACGCAGGAATCTATCGACCAACCGCAACTGTATTGTCAGATAACATAGTGGACGACAACCTGCATATTAATACATTTGTACACTCTCAAACGATAAAAGTGAAGCTTATTGGTTGAAAAAAGTGTTGACAGAATAAAAACCTGTCTACTGTCCATTCTTTATGTACAGTTAAAACTAGAAGTCCTGTCACGAACTGTGCGTTTATCTAGGCTTAATTGCGCGTAGGAATTGCGCGCAAGTGCCATATCAAACGGCATCCAGAGCATGGCAGGTTCTCCTGGTTACTCATAGCAAACACAAGCAATGTTTCGTCCAATGGACCTCCGGGTTACCCGGAGGTCCTTTGGCTGAAACATTGCTTGTGCACAGGCGATATGTACAGAATTTGATAGCCTTATTATGGTAATAACGCGCAGATTAACGCGCAGATCAACGTGCTATTTGTGCGCATGTCATGACAGGACTTCTAGTTTTAACTGTATTGTGTTATTGGTATAACCTATTGTTCGGTGCATTGGCTGGAATGAGAACCCTTTCTCCTTTCGATTGTTTGCTACATGTATCAT
Organism: Pictodentalium vernedei; assembly: GCA_031216915.1. Lineage (NCBI taxonomy): Eukaryota > Metazoa > Mollusca > Scaphopoda > Dentaliida > Dentaliidae > Pictodentalium > Pictodentalium vernedei. The sequence goes on from CM062293.1 coordinate 529,299,287, forward strand.
AATGTTAAAGTGAAGCAGAGCACAAAGGCATATTTCGTTATAGAGTGTTTATTGGATTGTATAGCCGTCCTGGGCATTAGCCAGCAGTAATTATTCAAATTTAGCCAGTATTCTACGTCACTTTGTAAATCTCATTGTTAAATTGTAGTGGATGAAGTCAATTATGATAGTTATATGTTACTCCATAGCAGTAGTAGTACAGCCATGGTACCTAGAGACCATCAGGGACTGATAGTGCTAGGTAACTGGACGTAGAAGCCTTTGGGTGTTTAGGAACCTAGAGAATACTTTTTTGTCGAATGCCTGTCGCAGACTCACTTTCTAGAATCTGGCCAAAATCTTTCATTTCCGAAGGGAATCAAAGAATCGTAAAAGCATTTACTCCTAGCAGCATTTGCTTTCATTGCTTTTCCGCTCTATAGACTAGTAAGAAAGCACACGCATCATGAGAGATCACTATGTATGAACTGATAGTCGGTGGGGGTTGGGTAAATGGGGTAATCTGATTTGGTCTCTTAAACCTTGGCCGTTGACACCTGCAAGAAGAGGGTTAAATAGGTAAGACTAGGTAGAATATCTGTATCTGTATAAGCCTGATACTAGACGCCTTGGTAAGACTAGGGAGAATATATGTATCTGTATAAGCCTGATAATAGACGCCTTCAACATGTTGGTAAGACTAGGTAGAATATCTGTATCTGTATAAGCCTGATAATAGACGCCTTCAACATGTTGGTAAGACTAGGTAGAATATCTGTATCTGTATAAGCCTGATAATAGACGCCTTCAACATGTTGGTAAGACTAGGTAGAATATCTGTATCTGTATAAGCCTGATACTAGACGCCTTGGTAAGACCAGGTAGAATATCTGTATCTGTATAAGCCTGATAATAGACGCCTTCAACATGTTGGTAAGACTAGGTAGAATATCTGTATCTGTATAAGCCTGATAATAGACGCCTTCAACATGTTGAAGTAAGGTGAGAGAATGAGAAAAAGGTGCGGGAAAGGAAGAAACAGCCCATAATAGCGTCGAATCACAAAATCGGTAAACAAACAGCCCAAAATAGCGTCGAATCACAAAACTGGTAAACAAACAGCCCATAACAGCGTCGAATCTCAAAATCGGTAAACAAACTGACCAAAATAGCGTCGAATCACAAAATCGGTAAACAAACAGCCCATAATAGCGTCGAATCACAAAATCGGAAAACAAACTGCCCAAAATAGCGTTGAATCTCAAAATCGGAAAACAAACAGCCCATAATAGCGTCGAATCTCAAAATCGGTAAACAAACTGCCCAAAATAGCGTCGAATCACAAAATCGGTAAACAAACAGCCCATAATAGCGTCGAATCTCAAAATCGGAAAACAAACTGCCCAAAATAGCGTTGAATCTCAAAATCGGAAAACAAACAGCCCATAATAGCGTCGAATCTCAAAATCGGTAAACAAACTGCCCAAAATAGCGTCGAATCACAAAATCGGTAAACAAACAGCCCATAATAGCGTCCAATCTCAAAATCGGAAAACAAACTGCCCAAAATAGCATCGAATCTCAAAATCGGAAAACAAACAGCCCCTAACAGCGTCGAATCTCAAAATCGGTTAACAAACTGACCAAAATAGCGTCGAATCACAAAATTGCTAAACAAACAGCCCATAACAGAATCGAATCACAAAATCGGAAAACAAACAGCCCATAACAACGTCGAATCTCAAAATCGGTAAACAAACTACCCAAAGTAGCGTCGAATCACAAAATCGGTAAACAAACAGCCCGTAATAGCGTCGAATCTCAAAATCGGAAAACAAACTGCCCAAAATAGCGTCGAATCTCAAAATCGGAAATCAAACAGCCCATAACAGCGTCGAATCTCAAAATCGGTAAACAAACAGACCAAAATAGCGTCGAATCACAAAACTGGTAAACAAACACCCCATAACAGCGTCGAATCTCAAAATCGGTAAACAAATAGCCCAAAAGAGCGTCGAATCTCAAAATCAGAAAACAAACAGCCCATGGCACATTGGAATGTCAAAATCTGTCACGAAACAGTCTCTAACATAAACGAATCTCAAAATCGGTAAACAAACAGCCCATGAAACATTGGAATGTCAAATTTGTAAAGAAACAGTCTTTAACAGAACCGAATCTCAAAATCGGTAAACAAACTGTCCATAACAGAGTCGAACCTCAAAACCGGTAAACAAACAGCCCAAAAACGCCGTCGAATCTCAAAATCGGAAAAAAACGCCCATGACACATTGGAATGTCAAAATCTGTCACGAAACAGTCTCTAACATAAACGAATCTCAAAATCGGTAAACAAACCGCCCATGAAACATTGGAATGTCAACATTTTTATAGAAACAGTCTCTAACAGAACCGAATCTCAAAATCGATAAACAAAGAGTCCATAGCAGAGTGGAATCTCAAAATCGGTTAAAAAAAACAGTCCATAAGAGATTCGAAATTCGTACGGAATTAGACCTGTGGACTGAGAGCTTCGGGCTATTCCCCATCCAAGCTGTACCAATCAGTAACCTCGATGTAACAGTATCATTCCATGTTGCCTGTTTTGTCCATCTACAAACATGTATTTTAGTAGTTCAACAAATGATAGGGGCTGGGCTGTTCTCAATGAAATCTATGAGATCAACATAAAGCTCGAAGACTGTTCGCCAGTCCATATCTTGTATGAATGGTCACGTTTAACAGTGTGCATTACGTTTTCGGTGTCCATCTCTTCAAGATTCCGTGAAATAATTCTAGATAGGAGGGTGGGTGTGATATCAGGAATTGTGGTGGCACTACAGGAATATTTCCACAAATATCAGAAATCGATCCATGGAATGTAAACTTTCATTGTCGTTAGTAGTATGTCATGTTCCCCTACAGGGAAAGGTTGCCGGATCTCATAGCCGGATCTCATGTGACGTCATAGTCACGTGACCTAGTGGCGCCATGTTGTGTTGTCATGGTACCCCGCGGCCGCGTGAGCGGCCATCTTGTGACGTCATCTCCATAGTGATACGCGGTGTGAGTGTGCATGCGCAGCGTGTGTTGTTAGGGTGATACGTGGTTCCGTCGTCCATTTTGGATACTGGAGGCCGCCATCTTGGTTTCTATGGTAGCACGTGATTGCTATGTTACCCAATTTTTCCGCAATAAGACGGGGTATGTTCGGAGGGTATGTTCGATTGAATAGGAGTATTTTCCCGATTCGGAGAATTGCCACAAACAACCTGACAAGTTTTACTATTTCGAATTCTCTGCTTCTATCTATATATGCAATAGTTATCGTTTATCTGGCCATGTTCCTTTATTCTAGAGTATACTCCAGTAGCGTATCAACTGGAACAGTTTACCTTATTAGTGCTATATTTAGCTATTTCTGGTCTATTCTTGTTAGTTCTGACCCTATTCTAAGTACTCTTGTTGTTTCATTTATCTAGAACATTTATAACCAATCAGATTGCTTCATCCCCCGTAATCTCTATGCAGAGTTATCTCCCTTGTGTATAATAAAAGCCTATATCATATGGCTATATTCCCAGGCACCCCTTTTTTCTGAAACACCTGTGGCTATGGAATCTCTTTTTTGTCATATGAGGCCATGAGGGCTATGTAAAAGCCCTCAATGAGTCCTCATTTATTATCCCTCATACCCTCATTGAATTTTGAGGTTATGAGGACCTTGAAAAATCCCTCAATGAGGTATAATTTACTACGACTCTTACCCTCATTTCAGTATTTAACAGGTATATCCTATGGAATCCCATTTCGGAAAACGCCTGTGACTGTGGAATCCCTTTTTTGTCGTATGAGGCCATGAGGGCCATGTAAAAGACCTCAATGAGTCCTCATTTATTATCCCTCATAGCCTCATTGAATTTTGAGGTTATGAGGACCATTAAAAATCCCTCAATGAGGCATAATTTTCTACGACTCTTAGCCTCATTTCAGTATTTGAGGATACCTATGGCCTGGGATTGTATTATTCGAGGATACCTATCGAGGATACCTATCGAGGATACCTTTTATAGGATACTTATCTGAGGATACTATATAGGCTGTACATATCCCTGTACGTCTCTTACTGGCCCTTAGTACTACTAATCCACCTGATGCTTCATGTTATCCTATGACTGGTATAGGTAGTATGCATTGCTAGGCATAGGGGTATTGTGGGTAGGGGTACTGCTTGGTAGTTTAGAACGGTACTATAGTATGGGCGGTATATACACCTATATGCCCCGTTAGTGCTTGGCACTATTAACCAACCGATTGCTTTGTTTTATTATATGGCTGGTATATGTAGTACGTTATGGTAGACCTAATGATTTTGTGGGGGTGGGGGTAAGGCTTGGTAGTTTAGAACGGTAGTATAGCGTAGGCTGTACATATCCCTGTAGGTCTCTTGCTGGCCCTTGGTACTACTGATCCACCAGGTGCTTCATATTATTGAGCGGTATTCTGGGGTGGGGTCAATGCCGGGTAATATAGAACGGCAGCAGAGTATGGTTGGTATATTCCCCTGTAGGTCCCATCCTAACCGTTGATAATATTAACCTACCAAATGCTTTGTACCATCCTGTTACTGGTAAGATGGTACGTAATAGCAGTAGTTCTGCCCCTATTCCAAGTACTCTTGTTGTTTCATTTATCTAGATCATTTATATAAATTATAACTAACCATTGATTTCCCATAATCTGTATGCAGAGTTATCTCCCTTGTGTATAATAAAAGCCTATATCCAATGGCCATATTCCCAGGCACCCCAATTTCGGCACCCCTTTTTTAGGAATCCCATTTGTGGAATCCCTTTTTTCTGAAATGAGGATAAGAGTCGTATTAAAAAAGTCAATGAGGGATTTTTAATACGACTCTTATCCTCATTTCAGAAAAAAGAGATTCCACAAATTGGATTCCTAAAAAGGGGTGCCTTCTGGAGAATCCCTTTTTTCTGAAATGAGGATAAGAGTCGTATTAAAAATCCCTCAATGAGGTCTAATTTACTACGACTCTTATCCTCATTTGACAAAAAAGGTATTCTCCAGAAGGCACCCCAATTTCGGCACCCCTTTTTTAGGAATCCCATTTGTGGAATCCCTTTTTTCTGAAATGAGGATAAGAGTCGTATTAAAAATCCCTCAATGAGGCTATGAGGGATAATAAATGAGGACTCACTGAGGGATTTTACATGGCCCCCATGGCCTCATACGACAAAAAAGGGATTCCACAGTCACAGGCGTTTTCCGAAATGGGATTCCATAGGACATACCTGTTAAATACTGAAATGAGGGTAAGAGTCGTAGTAAATTATACCTCATTGAGGGATTTTTAATACGACTCTTATCCTCATTTCAGAAAAAAGGGATTCCACAAATGGGATTCCTAAAAAAGGGGTGCCGAAATTGGGGTGCCTGGGAATATGGCCATTGGTTATAGGCTTTTATTATACACAAGGGAGATAACTCTGCATACAGATTATGGGAAATCAATGGTTAGTTATAATTTATATAAATGATCTAGATAAATGAAACAACAAGAGTACTTGGAATAGGGGCAGAACTACTGCTATTACGCACCATCTTACCAGTAACAGGATGGTACAAAGCATTTGGTAGGTTAATATTATCAATGGTTATGATGGGACCTACAGGGGAATATACCAACCATACTCTGCTGCCGTTCTGTATTACCCGGCATTGACCCCACCCCAGAATACCGCTCAATAATATGAAGCACCTGGTGGATCAGTAGTACCAAGGGCCAGCAAGAGACCTACAGGGATATGTACAGCCTACGCTATACTACCGTTCTAAACTATCAAGCATTACCCCCACCCCCACAAAATTACTAGGTCTACCATAACGTACTACATATACCAGCCATATAATAAAACAAAGCAATCGGTTGGTTAATAGTGCCAATCTCTAACGGGACCTATAGGAGTATATACCGCCCATACTATAGTACCGTTCTAAACTACCAGACAGTACCCCTACCCACAATACCCCTATGCCTAGCATTGCATACTACCTATATCAGTCATACCAGTCATAGGATAACATGAGGCATCAGGTGGATTAATAGTACTAAGGGCCAGCAAGAGACCTACAGGGATATGTACAGCCTATATAGTATCCTCAGATAAGTATCCTATAAAAGGTATCCTCGATAGGTATCCTCGAATAATACAATGCCAGGCCATAGGTATCCTCAAATACTGAAATGAGGCTAAGAGTAGTAGATAATTATGCCTCACTGAGGGACTTTTAATGGACCTCATAACCTCAGAATTCAATGAGGCTATGAGGGATAATAAATGAGGACTCATTGAGGGATTTTACATGGCCCTCATGGCCTCATACGACAAAAAAGGGATTCCACAGTCACAGGCGTTTTCCGAAATGGGATTCCATAGGATATACCTGTTAAATACTGAAATGAGGGTAAGAGTCGTAGTAAATTATACCTCATTGAGGGATTTTTCAAGGTCCTCATAACCTCAAAATTCAATGAGGGTATGAGGGATAATAAATGAGGACTCATTAAGGGCTTTTACATAGCCCTCATGGCCTCATATGACGAAAAAGAGATTCCATAGCCACAGGTGTTTCAGAAAAAGGGGTGCCTGGGAATATGGGAATATCGCCATAGGATATAGGCTTTTATTATACACAAGGGAGATAACTCTGCATAGAGATTACGGGGGACGAAGCAATCTGATTGGTTATAAATGTTCTAGATAAATGAAACAACAAGAGTACTTAGAATAGGGTCAGAACTAACAAGAATAGACCAGAAATAGCTAAATATAGCAATAATAAGGTAAACTGTTCCAGTTGACAGGCTCTTCTACGCTACTGGAGTATACTCTAGAATAAAGGAACATGGCCAGATAAACGATAACTATTGCATATATAGATAAAAGTAGAGAATTCTGGAAGAATTCGAATTAGTAAAACTTGTCGGGTTGTTTGTGGTAATTCTACGAATCGGGAAAATACTCCTATTCAATCGAATATACCCTCCGAACATACCCCGTCTTATTGCAGAAAAATTGGGTAACATAGCAATCACGTGCTACCATAGAAACCAAGATGGCGGCCTCCAGTATCCAAAATGGACGACGGAAACACGTATCACCCTAACAACACGCGCTGCGCATGCGCACTCACACCACGTATCACTATGGAGATGACGTCACAAGATGGCCGCACACGCGGGTTACCATGACAACACAACATGGCGCCACTAGGTTACATGACTATGACGTCACATGAGATCCGGCAATGAGATCCGGCAACCTTTCCCTGTAGGGGAACATGACATACTACTGTCGTTTTTGAACGATAGTATTTGCGGCTAATACCACAAGCTGACAAGCACCATCTTTGCACGGAACACATAGCGATGTGCGCCAAGCGAAGGGGTTTTTTGTGCAGTGAAATCCTGATTTTTATGCTGGACCGACCCCATTTTATCCCACTGAAAATAAACAGAAATTTTAAAATAATTTAACACACAACAGCGATTGTTAAAATGAAAAGAAAAACAAAACAAATATATATATATCCCCCAAAACTCGCCACCCCTTCACCCCCCCCCCCCGCCACCCTATCAACCCCCCCCCCCCCCCAAAAAAAAAGAAGAAAAAACACAATAACAAGTAGAACTTTCTCATTGTTTATTCTTCTTTTCTCAGATCATCGTTTACGGCCGAGACCAATATTCGTTCCAAACGCGGGCATGGCATGAGCTGAAAAAAATAAAATAATGATGAATTGATTTATTTATGCAATAAGTTATGTTTGACGCCCCTTTACAACCTGGCTTTAAAACAATATTTAGTAAAGCAGATTATTATTTATCATATAATAAAACAATTGTGTAAAATCAGGAAACATTTATACTATGGTAGCAAAAGGTATCGATAACAGTATGAACTAGAGGCTCTAAAGACCCCGTAATCGTTCATCTGGAACTACATATAAAAATGTGATTTCCCATAGGCTGTCCATGGTAATTATGAGCTGCAATTCGTCCCCTGAGTTCCAATGTGTTCTATGTGCCTCCTGGCACATAGAAAACATTGTAACTCAGGAGACGAATTGTGGCCATGTTTGCAACATTACATCAGCATTACATGAGGATCATTGGTAGAAGGTGTCCCAGTCCTCAATCGTGTGAAGCTTCAAAACATTTGACTCTGTAGTTTTAGAGGGGAAGATTTTTCAAAATCCATCAATCAGAATCGGAGAATGTTTCTGGTGGCCATATTTTCCAACCGACGGCAACAAAAATAGAACTGTTTATAGGGGGCCTCTTATAAACCATTCCTGCAAAGTTTGGTTCATGTCGACTCAGTAGTTCCAGAAAGGAAAATGAAAATGTGATTTCCCATAAGGTTTCTATAGGAACTATAAGCCACAATTGCAGCCATGTTTGCTACCCGATCAACATACCATGAGAATCGTTGATAGATGGACCTGCCATAGACTATCCCTACCAGGTTTGGTTCACATCAGCTCTGTAGTTCCAGAGAAGAGGATGAAAATGTGATTTCCCATAAGGTTTCTATAGTAACTATAAGCCACAACTGCAGCCATGTTTGCAACCCGATCAACATAACATGAGTATCGTTGGTAGAGGGGGACACAGTCATCACACATGCAAAGTTTCAAAACATTTGGCCCTGTGGTTTCAGAGGAGAATATTTTTTCAAAATCCACCAATCAGAAACAAAGAATGCTTCTGGCAGCCATGGTTTTTGATACAGAGTAACAAAAATGAAGAGTATTTGTAAAAGACCTTCCATAGACTATCCCTGCCAGGTTTGGTTCAAGTCGGCTCAGGAGTTTCAGGAAGAAGATGAAAGTGTGATTTCCCATAGGGTTTTCTATGGTAACTATAAGCCGCAATGGCGGCCACGTATACAACCCGATCAACATTAAAAGAGGACTGCTGGTAGAGGGGTCTCAGTCATCAATCATGCAAAGTTTCAAAACATTTGGCCTTGTGGTTTCAGAGGAGAAGATTTTTCAAAATCCATCAATCAGAATCAAAGAATGCCTCTGGCGGCCATATTTTCAAGCCCATGGGATCAAAATGAGGGTCGTTTGTAGAGCACCTCTCATCGACTAACCCTGCCAGGTTTTGGTTCATGTCGGCTCAATAGTTCCAGAGAAGAAGATGAAAATGTGATTTCCCATAGTGTTTCTATAGTAACTATAAGCCGCCATTGCAGCCACGCATACAACCCGGTCAACATTAAATGAGGATCGTGGGTAGTGGGGATCCCCGTCATCATTTTATGTGAAGTTTCAAAACATCTGGCCTGGCGGTTTCAGAGGAGAATATTTTTGAAAATCCAATCAAAATCAAAGAATGCCCCTGGAAACTATGATTTTCATCCGACGGGAACAAAATGAGGATCATTTGTAGAGGTCCTTCCATAGACCATTCCTGTCAAGTATGGTTCACACCGGCTCAGCGGTTACAGAGAAGAAACTGAGGATCATTGGTTGAGGGGGTCCCAGTCATCAAGCATGTGAAGTTTCAGAACATTTGGCCTTGCAGTTTCAGAGGAGAAGATTTTTCAAAATCGACCAATCAGACCAATCCACTGGCGGGCGGGCGGGCGGGCGGGCGGGCGGGCGGGCGGGCGGGCGGGCGGGCGGGTTTCGGGCGGATGGTTTCGTTCATTCGGGTGGGCGGGTGGGCGGGCGGGCGGGTGGGCCAGCGGACGGGCTACAGGCAGGCAGACTGACTGCATTTCATAATATTCCAGCCATAATTGCTGAAAATCCATATCTACTTCTCTGAAACCATATGTGCAGGGTTAAGTTGGAAATCAACAGATCATAGTAATATTGTTTTTCAAATAGTGCCAGCACACATTTATGGATTCTGTTTCAATAAAAATCAGTAAAAGAAGGTTAAAGAACATTTTGAAAATTACAGTTTTTCAGACAGTACTCTCTTTCAAAGTGCTTTGGATGGGTAAAGGGTTACACAAAAAACAACATTTTATTCAAGGGATTTGTCATTATTGTCTATCCTGTACAATGATTAAATCAAAAGTATAATAATGTGGAGAATGCCGAGCGGTATAAACTTTGTCTATCCTGTACAAAGGATTAAATCAAAAGTATAATAATGTGGAGAATGCCGAGCGGTACAAACTTCCCCAAGTTTTCCAAACACCTGTCGTCAATTCCAACTTGACAGTTTTTCTGATAACGTGTAGTAGCAAAGTTATTTCCAGTTACATCCCAACATAATACTGTACACACTATTTTATCATTGTACCAGTACTTAGTGGAGAAAACTGCTACAGTACGTGGGGAGTGTATTATCACTAAAACCATTCACAGAGTGGAAATTCCACCTAAGCAATAACTGCAAATTTGTTGCGAAGCACAACAATCGCAAGCAAAGTTCCAGCCAATGGACTTCCATGCTAAACCAAGAGGTCCATTGGCTGGCACATTGCTTGTGTTTTTTTCTGTCCAAATGTATAGAATTTGAAACTGATACTTTGGATGATTATTCCACTACACAGGTGATTTAGCTACAATCCACTCTCCACTTACTGTACTATTCAATCTAACCTGCCGGCATAGGGTTTATATTTTTCATAATGGCATATAACAGCAAAGTTTCAAAACATTTGGCCTAGCTTGTTGTTTCAGAAAACATTTTTCATAATTGACCAAATGGAGAGAGAGATGCCTCTGGCGGTCATATTTTTCCAGCCGACAAGAACAAAAAAAGGATTATTTGTTGGGGACCTCTCATAGACCATTCCTGCCAACTTTGGCTTTGTAGTTCGAGAGAAGAAGATGAAAATGTTATTTCCCAAAGCGTTTCTATAGTAACCATAAGCCGCAATTTTGGCCATGCTTGCAACCCAATCACATTAAATGAGGATCGTTGGTAGAGGATATCCCAATTATCAACCATGCAAAGTTTCAGAATATTTTGCCCTGTAGTTTAAGAGAAGATTTTTCAAAATGCACCAATCAGAATCAAAAAATGCTTATGGCAGCCATGTTTTTCGATGAACGATAACAAAAATGAGAATCGTTTGTAGAAGACCTCCAATAGACTATCTTTGCCAGGTTTGGTTCACGTCGGCTCCGTAGTTCACGTCGGCTCCGTAGTTCCAGAGAAGAAGATGACAATGTGATTTCCCATAGGGTTTGTACAGTCATTACATACCGAAATTACGGCCATGTTTACAACCCGATCAACATTAAATAATGATCGTTGGTAGAGGGGGGGGGGGGGGGGGTTCCAGTCAGCATTCTGTGAAGTATCAAAAAATTTGGCCTGGTAGTTTCAGAGGAGAAGATTTTTGAAAATCCACCAACCAGAATCAAAGAATGCCTCTGGCGGCCATGTTTTGCAACCCACGGGAATAAAATGAGGATCGTTTGTGGAGGACCTCCCATAGACCATTCCCGCCAACCAGAATCAAAGAATTCCTCTGGACGCCATGTTTTTCATCCGACGGAAATAAGAAGAGGATCGTTTGTAGAGGCAATTCCACAGTCCATTCCGGCTAAGTTTGGTTCACACCGGCATAAAAGGAATGGAAGTCCGTAGGAACGTTAGTCCCTCTGGACTATTATTCCGCGGAATTATAGTCCTAGGTCTAACATTTCTAGGAATAGTAGTCCGGCGGACTACTATTCCTAGAAATGTTAGACCTAGGACTATAATTCCGCGGAATAATAGTCCAGAGGGACTAATTTTCCTACGGACTTCCATTCCTGTCACACCGGCTCAGCGGTTACAGAGAGGAAGATGATGAAAATGTGAAAAGTTTACGGACGCCGGACGACGGACGTCGACGGACGCCAAGTGATAGCAAAAGCACACATGGCCTTTTAGGCCAGGTGAGCTAACAATTACAGCAAAGGTTTACTGATTGCCATGTAAAACAACATGTTGATTAGAGTATACTTTATAATAACGAACAACAATTTTAAATTTATTTGAAAGGTTGATTTTCTTGGAAACGACAGAGTACCATTCGGGTCGTATTATAAAATAGATCTCTAGCAGATGCTATCTTAATATTCTGGAACATTTCGTTATTGAAATCATTACAATGGAATAGGAGTGGTGCGATTGTAACGACAAAGGCGGCGGCGAATCGTGGCATTTAGAAAGGACAAAAAGCTAACTAAAAGGTTATTTAAATTTAATGTTCTTTTTCCGTTGATCACCGTTTTCTGAATCAAATGTTTTTTGTACCACTGTAATTTTTTAGGAACCGAAAATGAAAGGCGTAAATTTCAATTTCATTAATGTTTTGCCGTTATTTCTGTAATTGTATTATTTTTCCTTTGATGTAGCAATCGAAGAGTAAGTGACCCCCATCCCCCCCAACACCTCCACCCCAACCCCGCAAAAAAAAATCATTGTATAATCTTCTTTTCATAGAAGATCACTTACGCAAGAATCCAGTCCTCGTTCCAATCGAGCGCTGAAATGCTGAAAAAAATAAAATAATGAGTAATTGATTTATTTATGCAATAAGTGATGTTTGACGCCCCATTACAGTTTAAGCAATATCGTGGATTTAAAACAATATTTAGTAAAACAGATTTATTTATCATAAAATAAAACAATTGTGTAAAATCAGAAAACAGTGATACTATGGTAGAAAAAAGGTATCGATAACAGTATGAAAATTACAGTTTACTGATTACCGTGTAAGTCAACATGTTGATTGCAGTATACTTTATAATAACGAACAACAATTTTAATTTTATTTGAAAGGTTGATTTTCTTGGAAACGACAGAGTACCATTCGTGTCGTATTATAAAATAGATTTCAAGCAGATGCTATCTTAATATTCTGGAACATTTCGTTATTGATATCATTACAATTGAGTAGGAGTGGCGCGATTGTAACGACAAAGGCGATGGTGAATCGTGGTATTTAGAAAGGACAAAAAGAATCTGACTAAAAAGTTATTATTTAATGTTCCTTTTTCGTTAATCACCGTTTACTGAATCCAAAGTTTCTCGTAGCACTGTAACTTTTTAGGAACCGAAAATAAAAGAACATGAAAGGCGTAACTTTCAATTTCATTAATGTTTAGCCGTTATTTCTGTGATTGTATTATTTTTCCTTTGATGTAGCAATCGCAGTGTAAGTGCCCCCCACTCCCACCCCCGTAAAACCAAAACAAAATATTCATTGTTTATTCTTCTTTTCATAGATTATCGCTTACCCCCGAATCCAATACTCGTTCCAATCGAGGGCTGAAATGCTGAAAAAAATAAAATAATGATGAATTGATTTATTTATACAATAAGTGATGCTTGACGCCCCATTACAGTTTAAGCAATATCGTGGCTTTAAAACAATATTTAGTAAAACAGATTATTTATCATAAAATAAAACAGCAGTGGTAGTAGTAGTAGTAAATTATTTTATTATAGTGTCACGTTTCTATACATCTTTACAGAAAAGATACATTACATTGATACAGAGTAAAGTAGCATGAAACCCAGCCGTGAAGGCTTATGAGACACTTGAAAAACGATATAAATTTCTATGTATAATATGTACATAATTTTTCAAATCATTCGCACACACAAAACCACCCAACCCCTCCCCGCACACATTCCTCACCCAACACCACGACCATTCGTAAGCACAACTATGCATCTTAACTGGTGGAGTGCTGGAAGCCACAAAATGGACTTTACTAAAAAAGTACTGGTAATGGCCCTATCTATTATTCTCCACTGAAGATAGTTTCCTTTTGGACCTGGTATAATTTAGATATTGTGCACAACAAATTGGTCTATTACACTTGATTGGATAGTGCCTTCAGGCACTATCCATTCAAGTGCAACAGAGCAATTTTTGATGAACAAAATTTTGTAGCCAGGAAAGCTTGGCACTCTACCAGTTAACAAATAATACATGAAATTGATTCATATGTGTAAAATAGCATGCAACATAGAGTCTTATGAGACATATGAAAAACAATATAAATTTCTATGTATAGTATGTACATAGGAGCATGCGTGCAGATCTATTGATCTACCCCTATACGTTCTCTATTCTCTCTCTCTCTCTCTCTCTCTCTCTCTCTCTCTCTCTCTCTCTCTCTCTCTCTCACACACACACACACACACACTCAGTATCGTCCTCGGTCTTTCAGATTTTTGCTTCCACTCGGAAGTCTTGAACTATTTACATTTTAAAGCTTTACAGATTTACGCCTATTGTACATCCTATAAACAGTAGAAGCTTGGTTTGGCTGTAACTGGTCATTATTCATAATAAATAGAAATTTTTGGGTGTCATCGAAGAGTCCGAAATTAATATTTTGTAGTGTTGCTCTTTCGACGAGATCATCCCTAATGGCACAATAGAATGAGCAACTTATCAAAAAATGTTTTTCATCCTCCACAACATTTGCACCACACATTTTGCAAAGTCTATCTTCCAGTGGAGTTTTGGGTTTGCTGTACCTCCCTGTTTCTATCTCAAGTGGAAGAGTACCACACCAGAATGTGGCCAAAACACTGCGATGGTGCCTTTGAGTCACTGAAAGTGTGTAGATTTCACAGTCGTTTGTGTTTTTGAATTGGCGGTATGTCCGCAGTTTGTTGCCATTTTCGTTTCCACGATCGTTCCAAATGTCGTCTATCCATTTTTGTCTGTCGATAGCACTAAGTTTCTGTATAACTGTTGTCATGGACATCTCTGCCTCAAGACTGTTGGTGGTGAGGAATTTTTTCACTTTCATGTCCCACGATCTACAGTTTTTCAGAGACCACTTGTGAACTGCTTTTACAATGCGATCGTCATGATAGGAATCAATTCGTTTCCAAAACCTCTCAATGTATATTTTTGCTTTGTTGCCGCAGTCGTCCAACCCAGACCACGACGCGCAGCTGAACTTGGAGCGTTTTTGCTGAGTCCCAGGAAATATCGAGCTGTCCTGTTTTGGATCGTGTTGATTTTGCTGAATTCCACCAGTCCCCATATGGAACTGCCCTAGAAAAGCACTGGTTCGACTAATGAAACATAGAGTTTTTCAAACACTCTGAGACTCATACCACCTGCATTAGAACACTTGTTAATGAGTGCAGCTAAAGCACGATTTGCTGATTTCGCCAATTCCGAAGTAGTGAATTTCATGTTCAGGTATTCGTTGAGACATAGGCCAAGATATTTATAACTTTGGGCATATTCAATCCCAATATCGCCACACGAGAACTGCTTGTTTGATCGTGTTTTGCTGGTGTTTCTGAAGTGTATTACTTTCGTTTTCTCTTTATTGATTGCGAATCGCCATTTTTTGCATTGCACCACTCGTGTAATAAGTCCAGTTGTCTTTGTAGATTGTCTTCTGATTCAGCCAGTAGGATAACATCGTCCGCATATAGTAAAAAAATTCCAATCTTTCTCCCATCTATGTCTATTCCGCAATTGGCTTTGTTTACATCTTCAGCTAGATCGTTGATGTATATTCAAAAAAGAGTTGGTGATAAATTGCAGCCTTGCTTAACTCCTTGATTCACTGAGAATGGATCTGTAAGCATACCATTGACACTAACGGCGCTTTTTACGTTGCTATACGGTGACATTATAGCATTGTAAATTTTACCAGACAGTCCCATTCTCCTTAATATATACCAGAGACAGTCTCTGTTCACTTTGTCGAATGCTTTCTTTGCGTTCACGAAGCATGCAAAGATGTCTTTGCGATTTAATTTTCGATTGTTAACCCTTTACCCAACGCAACGGCCAAAACCGGCCAGCGCTATTCTCAAAAATCGTCAATTAATTCTCATTATTTTTTTCATTTTTTGTCTCAAAAACATAGGTTATGACCCCTCATTGGAACGAGCTCGTTGAGCTCGTTCCAATGAGGGGTCATAACCTATGTTTTTGAGACAAAAAATGAAAAAAATTAGTTATTCGAGAATTTTTTTTGCATGTGTCGTCTGCTTTTCATGTTAGGTAAAGGGTTAATGATGTTATACAACACATGCAGGTGGTCGGTACAACTTCTATCTTTCCTGAAACCATTTTGCTCATCACAAAGCAATTCATTATCCTCGAGCCAAGCAGATAATGTAGCGTTTATGACACTGGTGTAAACTTTACACGAAATTGATAGTAACGTGATGCCTTGGGTCGATAAGGGATCTCTGACGTCACATTTATCGCCTTTAAGTATGGGTTTGATGATGCCAAATCTCCATTCGTCAGGTATTTGCCTCTTTTCGAAACAGTGTGATATTATGCGATAAACTAGATCCACACACTTGTCATTTTTAAGCACTTCGGGTGGGATCTCATCAATGCCGACAGCTTTCCTATTTTTTTAATTTTTAATTGCAGTTAGAACCTCCTGGCGACTAATTTCTTCGTTGAGCAGTGATACATCAGGCTGTGAAATAGTATCACCTGAAAGAAGGTTTGGAGGTTTCAGGTTTCTAATGTCATTTAGGTGTACATTGTCAAAACATGAAGTCTCCGAATCAGTAAAGAGTCCTTCATAACCATTTTTCCACTTATGTAGCACATCGTTGATGTTCGTAGAGACGTTTCCTTCATTGTCAATTATTTCCCATGGTATAGTTTCTTTGTTCCCATTATTTTTTCCAAGTTTGTTTATTTTTTGCCAGAAATTATGGGCGTTGTTACTAATATAGATTTCATCAAGCTCTTCTTGTTTCTGTTGTTGATATAGTCTCTTCAGATTCCTATTTAATTTGTCGAATTTACGACGCTCGGCACAAAACTCAGATTTCAGATTTGCCTTTATTGTATTTAATTTTCAGTCTATCCATTGTTTTTCTGCTTCCTTAACGACTCCCCATTGTTTTTCTAAGTACATGTTCCAGTAGGGTTTACGGAATGATTTTCCCCCATTTTTAGTCGCTGCGTTGTTTGTACAAGGTTTCCACTCTAATTGTTTTTTTCCATTTCGGATTTAATCAGTTCTTGAAAACATCTGTAGGCTTCATTAAAGTTGTTATGTTCACGTATCTCTTTCTCAATTTTGTTGATAGTGTTAATTAAGGCGTCGATAATTTCTGGATTATTTAAAAAGGTGTCCGGAATACTGTTGAGTTTGTATAGTCTTTTCGAGCTTTTAGCTTGCGTATTGTTTGCTGATTTGTCACTAATAAGAGTGTTTGCTTTTAGCACCCACTGAATTATCGAATGGCCAGGTATTGTTTTCCCAACAGTTGATTCAATGTCACTTAAGATGCTTGTCATTCTCTCCACGCGCATATTTTCACACTTCCTAAGAGATTCGTGAGGCACAATGGCGTAATCGACGACAGCTAAACCCCTATGTGAGACACTGGTGTAATCATTTGACGATCCCAATCTACCATTCAGCATACACATCGAGGTATTAACAAGGATGTCAATTAACAGGTCACCACTGTAGTTAGTCACTTCGTCTAATATTTCTCTCGGAAGTATACTGTCAGTTCCTTCTATGAAGTCTTGCAACATTCCACACCTTGAGTTAAAATCACCGCAAATTTGTATAATTCCTTCATTTTGATACTGATACACGTGGTCTTTAGTTTATCAAAGTCTTCATCGGGATCACAAGATCGAGTAGAATTAACTGGCGGGAGATAGCATACACAGAAACATATATTCTCTTCTTGTTGTTTGGATTCCAACTTAACCCACAGTATACCTTCTGTTTCTTTGTTCAGAACGGAGACTTTGTAAATGTCTAAAATACAATTTTTCACAAAACAACCTACACCACCCGATCCGCGACGAGCATTTTCGTTGATAGTCATTCTGTTGTTTCCAAACCTCTTATATCCCCGAATGTATGGCTCCTCATTGTCTCCCAAGAATGTCTTCGCAACACCCAAAACATCACAGTGTAATTTTGGGATAAGGTGTATTTTAAACACTTCACTTTCTGTATTTCTTATTGACCACCCGTCACAGTTCCAAAAACCGAACTTCAAGTTTACCTATCTTCGTAGAGCGTTTTGTTGTTGGTGATTTCTTTTTACTATTCGATTACCAACCACTTTATAACTCTCGGTCTTTCCAATTTCTTTCAAGATTGTTCGTAAGTTATTTTGTTGAGATCGTACCTCCGGAGGTAAATCATTTTCAATGAACACCTTTTCAAACTGTTTGTACTTCTTTAATTTGTTTTTATTTTTCATAAACAATCTCTTTTGGTCACTATTCGTCACACTTGCAATAATTACTCCAGGCTTGTTATTGAAACCCTGTTTTCGCTCAGCTTTGGTAACAGTAACATTGTTTAGTTTGAGCCCATCTCGAATCAAACTGTCAAACTGTTAACCTTGTTCAGTACACACTTGTTGTTGTTTTGCTCATTCTGTGAGGCTGGGATACCCTTGATCACTAAATTATTCCTTCTGTTTTCATGTTTTTCACTAGTTGTACAGTAAGTGGAGAGTGTATTATCACTAAATCACCCCCAGAGTGGCGATTCCACCCAAGCAATAGTTGCAAATGTCTTGCAAAGCACAACCAGCACAAGCAAAGTTTCAGCCAATGGACCTCCGGGTTAAACCCGGAGGTCCATTGGCTGAAACATTGCTTGTGTTTTTTGTTGATATGTACAAAATTTGAAAGTTATAGCTAGGGTGATATCTCCACTCCGCGGGTGATTTAGTTACAATCCACTCTCCACGTACTGTACTTGTCATTATGTGATTATTGTCTTTACAGATATTCTCTAACTCCCGTACTCTATCTGCCAACATAGTTGCTGCAGCACTCACAGAGGATAGTTCTTTGTCCATTTCATTTCTGACTTTTTTTAATTTCATTGTCAATTTTCTGCTCAATAATCTGAGAGATTTCTTGGGAAACATTTTTCTGCAATTTGTCAAATTGTTCTTTGAAATCCTTTCCCATCTTTTGAACTGTTGAGGATAAATTGCATACCACACTACTAAGTTTCTGGATCTCTAACATCACACAAACACTGTTTTGAACATCATCACCCGTGTTATCGTTTAAGTTCCTTTGTTTTTTATATTCGCCATCCTCATTGTCAGAAGAATGAATTCTCTTTCTTCCTTCTTTGCTTGTATTATTTCCTGTACAAAAACTAGGTGTAATGGCCGTCATTGTCTTTTCTTGTTCTTGTTCTCTGTTATTTTGCTCGGCACATTCAGTGGAAACAATATTAGCAGACAACATGACTTCCTCCACAAAGTCATTTGCACGTGCAGCATTCAATGGCTGTTCAGACTGATCAAAAGGCACTATCGAATCTCCGTCTGATACACTAGAGCTCTCCGACACCCTGTGGTTATTCGTGGAATCCATTCCGTCCATAACTAAATTCTAACGAAATTTATAGTCTTTTTGTAAATACCCCAGTCCAATGTTACGAAAGTGTCTACACCACAGTAAAGCACCACGTATCACTATCACCGTATCACTATTAAAGTTCCAATAACGTATCCAATGTATCCAATACTGTATAATCCAGCACTGTATCGTACCGCTTCACCACGCACAGGAGCTCAAGAAAATCACGTCTGCTCTGTCCAAACTCACTTTTCAATTCAGTTGTGTAGAATCAGAAGACAGTGATACTATGGTAGAAAAAAGGTATCGATAACAGTATGAAAAATTACAGTAACAGTTTACTGATTACCGTATAAGTCAACATGTTGATTGCAGTACACTTTATAATAATGAACAACAATTTTAAATTTATTTGAAAGGTTCATTTTCTTGGAAACGACAGAGTACCAATAGTGTTGTATTATAAAATAGGTCTCTAGCAGATGCTATCTTAATATTCTGGAACATTTCGTTATTGAAATCATTACAATTGAATAGGAGTGACGCGATTGTAACGACAAAGGCGACGATGAGTCCGTGGTATTTAGAAAGGACAAAAAGAATCTGACTAAAAGGTTATTATTTAATGTTCCTTTTTCGTTGATCACCGTTTACTGAATCCAAAGTTTCTCGTAGCACTGTAACTTTTTAGGAACCGAAAATAAAAGAACCTAAAGTGTTTAAAGTTCAATTCCATTAATGTTTAGCCGTTATTTCTGTAATTGTAATAATTTTCTTTTGATGTAGGAATAGAAGTGAAAGTGCGTAAGTTGACAAGTAAAAAACCCAATTTAACCGATACGTACAGATTATCATGATAATGTGCATGTCCTGCGATTTGTATCAGATTAGAGGTGTTGTCCAGAATAGGATCTCAACGAGTCGGCTTTTTGTACACCACTGAGAAACTGATGCAAATCACAGGACATGCACTTCATCATGATAATCTGTACGTATCGGTAAAATGGGAGGGGGGGGAGGGGGGGGGGGGGGCTTTCTTGTACACTTACGCACTTTCACTTTGATTGCTACCTCAAAAGAAAACTAGTAACCTTTGTTTAACAATTCTGTCACCTAAACAGATTATTTATTATTATTATTTATTGATGTTTAAGGTCACATATGTATGCAAAATGACTAATCATGACCGTGACAGTTTTACGGGTGGAGGAAGCCGAAGTACCCGGAGAGAACCACCGAGCAACGACGAGCAGCTGCCAGCTTCCCAACATCCGCACTGCAGCACAGGCAGGGTTAGATTGGTTGGAGACATGCGTACCATCGACGTGCAGTACTCCTTAGTACACGGCGTCATCGTGCCCCCACCTAAACAGATTAAATCTGAAATTATTAATACAGTTTGGAGTTTGGGGACATAACGTTGGGCGAGAAAATGTTTAAAAAAAATTTTTCATGGAACTATATTTTTGTGCACTCGAACAATGAGGAACGCTGTTATCGCAATTTTCAAAGTTGTGTTGTCAAATTATTCACTCTCAGTGTCACTTTCAATGATGATATGCTTGGATTTAGGAGTGTGTAATATTGACTTGTGCAGTTTCTCTTTACTGTGTGTGTGTGGGGGGAGGGGGGGGGCATTTCTGTTAATAGTTCTGTCGCTAACTGTAAGGAATTTTGTTTTGTGAGCGAGCAGCTGAGTCGATCAGTGAAACATACATAGAATGTATTCACGCGCCTGTAATGATAGCCCGTCGCGTTCCCGGAAACGTGTCGGAATCAGAATGAGTGATCTATGCGATACGGAAACGGAACACATTATGTGATACGCACGTGGTTTCTCGTGGTTTTCAGGCCAAAATCAATATGATTGTTAGATAAAATACGCTAAAAAATGCTCATTATTTAGAAACATACACGACTTCATTTACTCCCATCGCAAGTGAGAAAACTGTTGAGGGTCTTGTCAAGTTGGTCTTTCTCTTTCACCTGCTCGTCGGTTTACCTGTTTGCCTTGTACATCTCGCAACTATTCCCGTCTCTATGGCCAAAAACGCGGTATACGACTTGAAGCCCTGCTACCCTGGAGAGAATGACTCGTTGTCACTGATGTCGCGTGTCCGTTAACCCTTTGGATCCGGTGTCTCGTTTCTCCTGTACAGGTGTATGATAGGTCATAATATCATTAAGTATAATGGGTGCTAAGTGAATGTGTGGGATGATCGATCAGTATTTTCAACCTGCAGCCTCAAGGCTGAAAGTATGGATTAGTCTACCACGAAATAATGATTATCGACTCTTTCAATCGCTGCCGTTCAACTGACATGGAAGATATCATCAGGGTCGAAAGGTTTAAAGGTTGTCTGGACGTTTGGTCATATTCGGCACAAATATTGTTCTTACAGGACAATAGGCGAATTGTTATGATGTTCTGCGCGTTGTGGCACACGGATATTGATACATTAATTTGAGTAATTGTTAGAAAACGTTCAGAGAGACCTTTAATATTTCATTTGATTAATTGCTGGAGAGATATCCCTACGATCTTTCCTCCAATTAATAAGATGACAGTGTTGTAACTGTGTTATAAATTATATTCAACTTTCGACACACAAACATATGTAGAGGCCCACATCATACCTACATAGCGATCATGAGAGGATAAGGCATATAGAACTCCCGGCAATGAAGTTTTGGTGGCATAATAGCGATGGTCGTTGTATGCGTGTCTCTTCGTATGTTTGTAAGTCACATGTGATGGAGGTCCATTGATGCAGTTTGTCTTTGTGTTAGTATGTTTGTAAGTTCGCGCTGCGATCGTCTGCTTGTTGGTTTGCATATTTGTATATCCCGGTACACTTTTGAGTCACAGCTGGCATGTTTTGTCAACAAGGTGGGCCTACATTTGATTGATTATTAGAAAACGACGTGAAAGTTATATATATAGCTTTGCAACATATTTTGTATTTACCGATCAATAACTCGATTAGTATGGTCATTGCTTCAATAATTTGAAGTTTGCATCTCATGACATGCAAGTACTATTCTTAGCAATCCATCCTTAAATACTACAAGTGGAGTCTAAAACCCCGTCAAGTACTCGTAATCAATATTAACCCTTTATCCACCGTAACGTCCAAAACCGACCAGCGCGATTCTCAAAAATCGCCAATTTATTTTCATTATTTTTTCATTTTTTGTCTTAAAAACATAGGTTTTGACCCCTCGTTGGAACGAGCTCAACGAGCTCGTTCCTATGAGGGGTCATAACCTATGTTCTTGAGACAAAAAATGAAAAAAAATAGTTATTCAAGAATTTTATTTGCAAGTGTCGTCTGCTTTTCGTGTTAGGTGAAGAGTTAATAGAATAACAAACTACTGACTGATGTCGTAAATATCTCCCTTTGTAAGTCACAGGTGATGGAGGCCCATTAATAGAGTAATAGACTACTGACTGATGTCGTAAGTATGCTTGTGTGTGTATTTGTTACAATATTGTGGTACACATATGTGCCCATGATATATCTCAACAACCTTGGAAGTTACATTGTCCATATGCACCTCAACAATTGACCCTATGCGTTTTGGAGAATGTCTTTTTACGAATAAAAAGGGCTACAGGGAAGTAGTGTTCGAGAGTCCAGTCAAATTTTATAAGGAATTCGACACCGGTGTGGCCTGAAACTAGTCTAGCTCTTAAATAGTTAATAATTCGCACCAACTGAAATATCCACCACCCTATTCAATAGAAAATATACTGTAATCATTCAGTTCCATTCATCCAACTGAAATATCCACCAACCTATTCAATAGAAAATATACTGTAATCATTCAGTTCCATTCATTCAACTGAAATATCCACCAACCTATTCAATAGAAAATATACTGTAATCATTCCGTTCCATTCATCCAACTGAAATATCCACCAACCTATTCAATAGAAAATATACTGTAATCATTCCGTTCCATTCATCCAACTGAAATATCTACCAACCTATTCAATAGAAAATATACTGTAATCATTCCGTTCCATTCATCCAACTGAAATATCCACCAACCTATTCAATAGAAAATATACTGTAAACACTCGGTTCCATTCATCCAACTGAAATATCCACCAACCTATTCAATAGAAAATATACTGTAATCATTCAGTTCCATTCATTCAACTGAAATATCCACCAACCTATTCAATAGAAAATATACTGTAATCATTCCGTTCCATTCATCCAACTGAAATATCTACCAACCTATTCAATAGAAAATATACTGTAATCATTCAGTTACATTCATTCAACTGAAATATCTGGTTTACCCCCATTAGTCAGACACCCAATTGTCATACACCCTAGCTGTCAGACAGTTAATTAGGGATTAGCTGAAGTTAAAATAGATGATTACCTGTTGTTATAAATGGAACAACCCAGATGTATACAATCCGAATAAAATTTAGTTTCAACATTTTGTTTGGTACATATATTGTGTAATAACACTGATAACTTTGATCTAAAATTTGAAAAAAAAAAATTTTTTTCCAAACAGTTTGCTGTTGTTTTTTTCATTTTCTTGTAAAATTGATGTTTGACTATTTATTGATAACTAATCAAAATTAAAGAATCACACATAAGTTTTGTAAAAACAGAAATCTCTTTGAAATAATTTTCTTTTTCAAATGCTTTGCTGTTGTTTACATTGTAACAACGATGCATGTCTATATATAGTTGAATGCACCCAACAATAGGCATAACCATTCACTCATTCAACAATAGGCATCAAAATGGCAAGTTTACAGTGAGTAGAATACATTACTTACAATAATAATGTTGTACGGAAGACCTGTATCCACTGGAGATGTATATCAAAGAACTGTTTTGTACATTCTTTTTGTCATCGTAATATTGTACTTTTGTTTATGATGTGTACCTCACATTTTTCATTTTGTTAATATTTGTTTCATTTTTTTTTATATAAAACATGGTTTTCTATTTATTTACGTTAAAAATGAGTTATCATGAAATATGAATTTTCATTTATTTACTATAAAACAAGTCTAAATATTTTCTTTATTGTTCTTCAGATTTTTCATTTTATTGTTTTTTTCTGTTTATTTAACAAAATAATGTATGATTATTCATGTCTAGAAATCTTTTCTTGTTGTATTTCATATTTTTTCTTTTTATTGTGATTTATTTCCTATTTATTTTCTTTGTTTCATACAATATGATTTTCTGTTTAATTATCACACAAAAACTATTTATGTGTGCGATTATTCATGTTATTGTCACATATTTCATAATTTTATTGTCATTTATTTTCTGTTTATTTCTAAAACACACTGGTGAAGAAATAAATCGCTAAAAGTTAATTAATTGTTTCTTTTCTGCCTGACTTATTGGAATATCCCACTTTATTCTGAAGGTTATAAGTAAGGGATTAGCTGTTCAAACAACCCAATAATCTGTGATTATTAACTGTCTGACAACTGGGGTGTCTGACTAATGGGGGAACCAGCCAATTCAATAGAACCAGCCGATTCAATAGAAAATATTCCGTAATCAATCAGTTCCTTTGATTCAACTGAAATATGCCAACCGATTTAATAGAAAACATACCGTAAACATTAAGTTTCTATCATTCAACTGAAATATTCACCAAATAGAAAATATATCGAAAACATTCAGTTCAGTGTTCACGCCGAAATGTGCCAAATGCACATTTTAAAAAAAATCGGGCACATAAATGCGAGTGTTTGGCACAAAAATTTGGCATATCTATTCAAAATCACGAACCTGGTATTTGCCCGCATTATTAATTATTACAAAAATGTAATCTCGTTCAACCGCGCACACAATGACCAGTCACACTCCAGTTGTCCCTACCGGTGCCCTTGGATTAAGAAGTCGTGTTTTGTGGAAATGCATCTTTGTTTCTTCAACGAACGAACAATAAACCAGATTATCAATTACCTTTAATTGTTGGTGATATTTTCCCCATTGACCCAAAATCAAAGATTAGCACAGTAATAAAATGACAAAGGATTCAATTCACATGTCAATTAGTAACTGTGTAGACCATATATGTTTCACGATACTTTATTTCTTAATGTTCCGTTTCATATAAATTTGATTTTATAAAATTGCATGCTTTTGATATTTCTTGAATAAAATATGAAAAAAAAGTTTTTATGCAGGACAGCCGCCGTGGACTGGTCGTAATCCATGCGTGGGCGGTGATGTTCACGCATGCGTCTACCAGGTAATAAAAATTATCACCAGCAAAATTTCATTCAATGAAGCACAGGGTTGTACCGGGTTGTACCGGGGCGGGTTGTACACCGGTGCTTCATTAATTAAATGTTTGGTAAGTATTGCTATAATTACTGTTTGGCATCTAATAGTCTACAGTCAACTGCATAATAAATACAAACACTATTTAGCGAACTAGCCGGTCGTGTCCATAGAACAGTCGTTTTACTTATTTGTACAATTTTGCATGATTCAGTGTGTATGAGTATTTACAACATTTTCAATGGTTTACGATCATTAAAATATCATGAAATAATTGCTGAATCCGTGATTTGTCTTCTGACGGATAACCAATACACCTACATTCCCGCACCAAAACCAGAGATAAAACATTACCCATTAAAGTTTAAAAAACTCTGGAAAGCGTAAAATGCCACGTGTATATACTCAAGAGTATGTTTATCCCCGTTCACCGATTTCCCGTGTGATGCATTTAAAAATGTTACAATATTTTTTTGAAAATTTCTGAGATGATGACTGTTCTGAACGACAGTTGAGGCTAGAATGACAATTCGGACTTCCACGTGATCACGGATCACTGCATGAGCAACACCTCTGTGTCTATTGGTCGTCCTGACCAATGCTCCATCTTCTATTCTGCTGCGTACCGTTAAGACAATTTTTTCCCGCTAATTCTCCGAAAACGCGGGGAAAATATCATTGTTGCGTCCGTGGAAATATTGCCTACCCCTGGAAAATGACGAATCCACGAAAGCTGCCTGTAGTTCTCCCACATAAAATACCCACGTCACAAAAAATCTCATTTGGCACAAAAAAGTTCTCAGTCCTGGCACATTAAAATATTGAGCCAGCGTGAACACTGATTCATTCCTTTGATTCAACTGAAATATTCCAACCGATTCAATAGAAAATATACTGTAAACATTCAGTTCCTTTGATTTAACTAAAATATTCACCAACCGATGAAATAGAAAATATACTGTGAACTTTCTGTTCCTTTGATTCAACTGAAATATGTGAACCTATTCAACAGAAAATATACGATAAACATTCAGTTCCTTTGATTCAACTTAAATATTCAACAACTGATTCAATAGAAAATATACCGTAAACACTCAGTTCATTTGATTCAACTCAAGAACTTTTTCTCAATTATAAATTGATTTGACCGAGTCTTTAATGACAACACTAATATCATCATACATGTTTGTGTATTACACAATTCGGAATGATGACTCCTCACTGCTGTGGTAATTGCGATTACGTCGAATAGTTTCACTAATTCTGTTGATATCTTGATGTTTAAAAAATGTATTAAATACTTGTTTATCGGAATGTCTATCACTGTAGCACGAAATAATCTGTGTATCTTTGTGAGTAAATGGACGACACATTGAATTAAAATTAAAATCTGCGCGCAAACTCCGCGAAATAGGAGAAAATAAAAAGAACACAACTGCGTCGAATTCCTAACAGAATTAGACTGGTGCGCTGAGAGCTTGGGTTATTTGATAACTGTGTTTAATGTCTGACTTATATATTTATTGGTGCTAAGAGTCATATCAGCAACTAAGTCTATATCGTGGCGAGAAAACGGTAGCAATTACACATGTTAATTATGACGAAAAAAATTTAATAAAAATACGAAATAATTTCAATAGAGATGTCAAAGACAGGAGTGGTTTGAACAGTAATAAGTAATGATACAAGAAAACTAAATAACTTATAAATCACTCTGAGCTTTTGAGACTTAAAGAGTCTAGTTTAAACGAATAAAAACAGTTTTAACATTTATTACAAATGTTGATTAAGAAATGAAAGGATTTTATGCACCTGAGTTGGAGATTCTTCTTGTAATTCATGAGCACCAGGGAGGCCGGATGTGGCGGGGGCTGGGATCAACAAGTCTAGTTGGGGTTTGACTCCCATGTACAGTACGTGGAGAGTGTATTATCACTCAATCACCTGCGGAGTGGAGATTCCACCCAAGCAAATGTGTTGCAAAGCATAACAAGCACAAGCAAAGTTCCAGCCAATGGACCTCCGGGTTAAACCCGGAGGTCCATTGGCTGGAACGTTGCTTGTGTTTTGTGTCCATATATACAGAATTTGAAAGGAATACTTTGGGTGATACCTCCACTCCACGGGTGATTTAGTTACAATCCACTCTCCACGTACTGTGATCAGCGCCGAAGAATACCAGACAATGGAATTAACGAGCTGACTTGGGAGTTTTTCGTTTTCGGATATCGCATGGCCATGCATACAAGACGACGAACAGGAAAACATTGCTCATCGTTGTACCTTCGCTGGAATCTGATTTATCGAGAGTCAAACTGTGAAATTGTCCAACACAAACCATTTTTCCGGTGTTTTCAACAAATATATTCAGGGCGACGCAAATGCAAAAAAATATCCAGATGCTCAAATTGGAGAGACTCATACCATTTAGTTTGGGATGGTTTTAGGTCAAATTTGACCGTGTTCGTACTAACATACATCTGCTTATAAAGAATGTTTTGTATTTTACACTTATTGTGTTTCTCTTCATTATTTGTGTTGATTCCATGTTTATCAATGGTTCGTCTACAACAGAGCATGCTGCTCTCAACCGAATCCAAATCTCTCACCCCGCTCCCCTACATGTATTAACTTTTTATTGCTTTACTACATGTACTAAGCATCAACATCAACACTGGAGCTGAGTGAAACATAAGGCGGGGGGGGGGGGGTGGTGGTAGGAGAGGCGATGTCGCTTTTGAATATCCTTTAGTATTTTTCGACTTTTTGTCAAAGTCTCCCCACGACCGCGCCCGTATAATCCCACACTAACCGGAAAATACCAATGCATTTTATAGTCCACTGGATGAGCATTATTTTGCCCGTGAGAGGGTAGCAATACCCTGAAATTATTTTTTTTTACATATTATCGTTACATGGAGCTCATCCACTGGAAGAGGAATCGTCACCTACCGCGTGGCATGTCCCAAGTCAATACCGTGCCAAGTAAGATACATTATTTATTTATTTTTTTTTTTTTTGCATATAAAGTTCTAGTATAAGGCCTGCGATTCGTCTAAAATGGAAAATGAGTTCCGCTCTCATTCAAAAAAAATCATTTCTACAGTATTATAATTTCTGCCTCAAGACATAATATTTAAAATCCGACTGGCACACACCTTTGACAATGATACAGAAGAAGACTGTGCTTTCTTTCATCCTCTTTCATATCATTTTATATTGTATTTGTTCAAGTATGACAATTTGTTTTATTTGATTTTAATTTATTTATTTTATTTTATTTATTTTTTATTTTATTTCATTTTATTTTATATTATTTGTTTTATTTCTTTATTATTTATTTTATTTCATTTCATTTATTATTTTATATTTTGTATTGTTTTATTATTTATTTCATTTTATTTTATTTTATTTTTTTATTTTTAGTTTATGTTTTTACTTTATTTAGGGCTTAATCCCGGAAACGGGAATCCCCTGTTCCTCATTTCGAACGCCAGTCGCGATACCCCAAAATCTACAGCACTGAATCGGGAACAAAGTTTAGCACTGTGTTGAACTGAAGTCTTCGGAATTGAAAAACTGCCCCAAAGTAACTTTATAAGATTTCGTCGTTAACCCTTTCAAACATAAGTATGGTTCTGTATTTATTACACACCCAGCACTGGAAAACAATTCACTACAATTAATCGCTAATTGAATTAAATAGTCGACGATTTGAACGGTTGAAAGGATTTTACTGAGAAATGGGCAACTTTGTCAGAGAACCACTCTTGAGTCTTTGACCTTGCCAACTGTAGAATCGCTGTTGATTCATTTTATTTTCCACAAAATGCCGGGCCGAACACTCAAAAGATTGTGTTCAACATCAGACATCAGAAATTATGAGCTCTGAAAGGTGTTTTGAGTAGTGTATGTGCAGGCATCATTATATCTGGAGGATGAAAAACGTACAAGGATTTTAATTTAAATACGATGCGAACTGGTTGCTCTGTTTAAATTTCGTCCTTTATAAACTGAAACTAAGGTAAAACTCGGGTTGTCTGTGCATTAGGCTGTCTTCATTTCTGCTCTGCACAGTAATCAAATTATACGCAGGACGAGAAAAGACATTTTTGTGCAATAATTAATCTTCCGGTGCATCCATTAGATCGTTTAGAGTAACTGGGGCAGTTTGTGATTCCACTCTGGGTGAACAACTCAGCATGCTTGGTAAGTTAGCACTTTTTTTTTCAACATTATAAAGTTTCTTTTTCTGACTTGAAATTTAGTTTTCTTTTTATTTTACCTCAAGTCTTTATAACCTTTTGTTTTAAATTGACGGCACTTACGATAAAGGCTTTAGGTAGTCCATATGTACTACATACAAAGCGAGACACAAATTGTACGATAACTGCAAGAAAATGTCATTTCTCTTATCTCCACAAGTTTATACACCTTTACAACCACCTCACCCCTACCCAACACCAACCAGATAGTATTTTCTCAAAAGCTCTCGAAATGAGAATCCAAAAGTCTTTGTCAGAGGCTGAAAGAGAATTCACCAGTAAGCTCTAACTTACTTTTGTTGATAATATTTTTTAATGATTGATTAATATTTTCATTATTTTGTATAGCTATACTTCACCAATTTCTTATCGAACGGTTCTATCAACATTTCTGTCTCGGTATCTGGTTCAAAACAAAAATAATTCTTTTTGCGTCTGGTCCTATATCTTGTCAATCTTAAATTCGGAATTATTTTGAATTTGCATTGAGCAAGTAGTTATAAAGAGGACTGATAGAATATGGCTTATGATAGGCTTTTGGGGGATGGGGGCTAACCAATCAAACCACCCTGAATTTTGGTTTCAAAATCACAATGCAGGTCCTCACCTCGAATTTGCCCTGGTAGCCCATGGAAATTCTCTGCCCACTGCCCTGATATTTGCCAAAATTAAAAACATGCCCCTCCATCTGAACACTTTGTTCAGAAAATACCAGTCTCGTGCCGTGAAAACTTAAAATTCAGCTGGTTGTTGTCCCCAAATTACTAATTGGAATAGATTTGCTAACCGATGTTTTTAGAACACCAATTTAATATTGTATGAAACGTGACGCTGTTGTGTCCTGGAACAAGTCTAGCTCCCAAGTAGGTCATCACCTACGTTTAGATTCTCACGTCTGGAATATTTCAGTTGGATGGAGTAGCGAACATACGGTTCGCCTTTAGGACCAACACATATATTCCGGACGATGGAATCTGAAAAAAATCACAAGGATTCGTTTTCTGTGGATTAAAGCTATAGAAGTTGGTCGCTTGTCTTGATCGGCATTTTAATGGGATTACAATTAGAAAGACTCACCATAGCGCAAGTTTTATGATTTTATCCCATTAATGACCGTTTATTCAAACAATAAAAGACTTGGATAATGTTTTGCTTTATTCACCGAGGGGGGTGATAAATTGTTCCAGTAGGTTTAACACTAAAAGAATTTATTTATTTTGTAGAGACGGACTTGTTGACCTCTGACCTCTACCGCATTCGTGTAGAAGCATAACTAACAGTTCAATTGTTGTTTTCTTTAAACCTTTTTTTGAAAGTATTACACAATGCCAGTAGAAACCACTACACATTGTTCAGTTAATAGAACATTTTTGCAAGTTTAGCTCAAGTTTGTAGGGGAATTATTTTTAGACAGAAATGTATCACTGCGCCTTTTTTTATTTTTGGCAATTTTGCTTGCCATCGAATTGGACCTATGTGTTCCTCACTTATCGCTGTGTTTTGTAGCCAGTAACAGCACGAGTTCGCCACGAGTACCCTGTAAAAGATTCATGGGATAAACAAAATGAACGTATGGTGCTTTCAAGTAAAAAAAATTATTCTACTCGTAGAAATAAGAATGAAACCGACTCGCCTGAGTCTCGTCGGTTTCATTCTTAATCCTACTCGTAGAATAATTTTTTTATTTGAAAACACTATACGTTTATTTTATATAAGTCAGGTAGTTCCACAGATTTTGTTATGCTTTCATGGAGAGTTAAATACTAATTAATGAGATAATCTACAACTGCGCAGGAAGGGATACTTGTATATCTTTGTAAGTAAAGGCACATCTCATCACATCAATGTTCGTTTTCATAAAACGTTTGTATAAAATGTGTGTAAACAAACGACCTAATAGCTTTGAATCGCGAAGAGAATTAGACTGGTAACCTGAGAGCTTGGTTGTAAGTTTGTGCTGAGTATTCGCGAAGAGAATTAGACTGGTAACCTGAGAGTTTGGTTGTTAGTTTGAGCTGAGTATTCGCGAAGAGAATTAGACTGGTAACCTGAGATCTTGGTTGTTAGTTTGAGCTGAGTATTCGCGAAGAGAATTAGACTGGTAACCTGAGAGCTTGGTTGTTAGTTTGAGCTGAGTATTCGCGAAGAGAATTAGACTGGTAACCTGAGATCTTGGTTGTTAGTTTGAGCTGAGTATTCGCGAAGAGAATTAGACTGGTAACCTGAGAGTTTGGTTGTAAGTTTGTGCTGAGTATTAAAAAGTTTGTTTCAACAATATTAATCAAGGTCCAAGATGTTATTGACGAAGTTTGAATAACATTGAAATGAAGAGTAATTTAATAAACTCACGTTTTTCCTCTTTGACCGCCGTTACTGTCGGGAAAGGAATATTGTTCTGTAGGTCTGGAAGATTATAATCAAGTGACAGAGAAGAAATTTGACATTCACAAAACATAGCTCCATTTCTGGATATTTATCCATCCAGAACATCTGGTTTGTATTTTATTCACATAACAACTAATTGCTATTTTTATATATTTTGTGTATATTGTCCATCTGGTTCATGCGCAAAAATAATGCATGAATCATGTCTTTGGGAATTGAGATCCTCCAACACTCATGATCCGGTCGTAATACTCTGTTATCTCTTGTCATCACAGTCCTGTATGATATGTACCGAATGTTTAAAATAATTTCTCTATGCAGTACGGCCGCAGTGGACCGGTCCCTTGACACGCGTGGGCAATACTTGCTCGTACGCAATACTATTAGATTCCAAATACTAATTACAGGAATAATCATCAAAAAATTAATTAATGAAGCACCCGATACAATTCAATGTTTCATTCATTAAACTTGTGCAGCGACTGATTGTTATTACCCGGTAAACGCTTGCGTGGACATTACTGCCCACCCTTGAATTACGACCAGTTCACGGCGATTGTGCTGTAGATGTAACTGAGGAATCAAGTTATCAGCAACTTCCATTTTAATCTTTTCTATTTCGTTCAAAACATATGAGTTTAACCCTTTATCCAACGAATCGGCCACATTCGCTCAAGTATTATGCAAATTCAGCAGTTGAAAAAAAATGTTTTTCAAAATATTTCAACAAAACTATATCATGTGACCCCTCGTTGGAACGAGCTCGTCGAGCTCGTTCCAACGAGAGGTTACATGATATGGTTTTGTTGAAATTGTTGAAAAATTTGAAAAAATGATATTTAAAATAATAAATTTTGATATCGTCTGCGTTGGGTAAAGGGTTAAAAGCGGCATCGTATTTAATATTAGGTGTATGCTCATGTTTGCCACGTTAAAAATGATAAAGATGAAAAGTCATGTTCAGAGAATAATATTCTCTTCCGAAATTAATTCGCCGCAGAAAGCTACTATTGACACCTATTTTATGATGATTATCTGCACGTTCTGGTATGCGTAGATCAAACCTACCATCTGATTAATTGCAGGAAAGAGCTCAGAGAGCCCTTTCCTTCAATTCATCAGATGATAGAGTTTCAAGTATGTCATAAATTTTATTAAACTTCCTCTCATATGGGCGTACATAGAGGTCCTCCATATATTTCCAAAGTGGGCGTGGCAGTGAAATGGTAAATGCATTTCAACCCAAGCATGATGCCAGGTAGAGACGCATGTGTTTAGATTATGGTCTGATACTCAACAATATCATTACTGAGGCCAGTGAATTATTTTCACGCCATACACTTTCCGAGGTTTTTTGTTTTTAAGAAACTATTTGTTTTTTCTGTTCTTAAACGTTCGTCCTGAACCTAATGATCAAAGTCGACATCTCTCTCTCTCTCTCTCTCTCTCTCTCTCTCTCTCTCTCTCTCTCTCTCTCTCTCTCTTCTTTCTCTCTCTCTTCTCTCTCTCTCTCTCTCTCTCTCTCTCTCTGCCCCCCTCTCTCTCTCTCTCTCTCTCTCTCTCTCTCTCTCTCTCTCTCTCTCTCTCTCTCTCTCTCTCTCTCGCTCTTTCTCTCTCTCTGGGATGGATATCCTCTTTGCATCATTAGTTAAAATGGTTTATCGTCGCACTGACCTTCTGTTTTTGACTGTAAACAAGATAATAAAATGTAAATAGGATTTCTTCTATTTTCTTTCTTATTGCGCATCTTCATTACAAATTAGCACTGATTACAATTCGTGTGGCCGCAATATGCCAACGTTTTGCCAAACCTCAAAGTTGTGTCCAGAGTTTTTCTCTCGGTGGTTTCTAATACAGGAACATCTGACTCAGAAAAGAGTTACGAGACGTCTTCCTCGCAGAAAAGGCGTATCCAATTTCAATTCGTATAGTTAGACTGGGTGCTGAAATTCGCATATATAATCGGCATTTACCAGAAGAAATGTAGAACTTTATACTCATGTAGACAGAAATTGCATTATTCAATGCATAAATAATGCATGTTCGCCAAAACCTGATATTTTGTTTTGAAAACAAGGGTGGCCCATTTCATGAGAATTAAACATGTCATGAGACCTCTGGTCAGGTATCAGATGTTAAGAAGAAAACACTTCGAAAGTAATTCAAATCATGTTACCCTGTCAGAAGAAGAAACACCCACAAAATGGTTAAAGACAATTACAAAAGTGGGGACCTCTTTCAAAAGGGCTAAAAATCAATTACAAAAGTGGAGCCCTCTTACAAAATGGCAACAAAAAACTTATTACAAAAGTGGGACGTTTCACACAGATGGAAAATCGAGAAAACGCACGATTTTCTCCAAATTCCTAATTTGGGAGCGCGAATGGGTCAAAAACAAGCCATTGAGGCAAAAAACCAGACATCGAAATTTTCCGCCAGTGCAAGCCAAGTTCGATTATCTGGTCCATGTCCAACGCGAACCCTCTGGACAGGTATCAAATGTTATGCAAAATACTTCGAATGCAATTCAAATCACGTGCCTCGGTCAGAAAAAGAAACTATTACAAACGGGCTAAAAACTGTTACAAAGTGAGGACCTCTTACGAAAGGGCTAAAAAACTTTACAAAAGTAGGACATTTCACATAGTTGAAAAATCGAGAAAACGTACGATTTTCTCCTAATTCCTAACTGAGGTGCTCGAATGGGGTCAAAAATAAGCCATTGACGCAGAAAAACAGACATCGAAATTTTCCGCCAATGTTGGCCAAGTTCTATTTTCTAGAATAGCTCTGGCCGGCTTTGGCCGTTACGTTGGGTAAAGGGTTAAACCCTTTCGCACGGATCAGTAATCCGTTTCCACGGATTAGTACATCGTGCGCACGGATTAGTAATACGAACGAGCACACGGATTACAACAAAAATGACCATTTCACTTACCGGGTGTTCGGCCATTTAAAACGTAGAATTAGTTTTATCTGTCTCCATATTGCAGTATCTTTCAATGACCATGCTGTTCTAACTCCATGCGCCAACCGAATAACGTAAACTACGTCATGTGACACAGTTTCCTTCACAGAAATAAACAAGCTTGTTTATCATGTCTGAACGGTACGTTTCTCACCAAATATCACGGATGTGTAGAGTCAAAATATTGTTTACCATATAGTCGCTATACTAGTTTAATATATATGTACTTTATTTTTGTTATTCAATAGGGCTTTGTTAACGCTTATTTTGAAGTGTATCTGTACAAACAAAATCCATTCTGTGGAGTTAATTTATTCATCAGCACAGAAACACAGGCAATAATTATTGTAAGAAAGAATCTTCATTGTTATTGTACAAAAAAAATATCTCGGTATATTTTTACGGCATTGTTAGGTTTAACTATTTCGGTACCAGTAATACATTTATAAATTATGCACCATAATTCATATTCCATGCTCTTTTATAACAGAAACCAAAAACTTATGAAAGAAAAGGGGGTGAGAAAGTAGTAATTTCAAATATTATGCCATTGGATTTGAAATTTAATATTACTCACCCAATAACTCTCATAATGCCCAGCCATTGCGTCAACCGTTTGAAAGATTTAATAGGGAAAAAGTGAACTAAAGATGATTGTTGAAGAACTCTAACTCTACGCTCTCTTAGAATGATATAGTACAAACTAGACTTTATGATTCTGGAGAATCATGGCTTTTCCCGATGAGATTCCATGATTTTTCATGACGCCACAGTGTCTGGTGAATTGTTTTTAACTGTCTCACTAAAGTTCCTCCATTGATTTTAAGAGAAAGGTGAATATAGTAGTCTCAAATGACTCAGTTTGATAAAACATTGTTTACGTAAAAACCATCATTAACGGTGGAGGGGTTAATATCAATATTGTCGTCCTACGAGTCAATGTCCGACAAAGAGAGTTACGTTTGTTTGACACATACCCACTGAGTGCTGTGTCTGTTTGAAAATGGTCCATTTTATCTCGAATGTATCAAAAATATTGATGTCTGGTCCTGTATCAATTATCTCCTATTAGACCACAGTTGTTATGCATTATTATGTCATTTTTTCACACCTTGTAGAGCTCACCTATCACATGTCTGTTAATAGCAGAAGTAAATTTCTCTCCAATTGGTTTTTCCCCGTAGGATTAGTTTTATTTATTACAATGAAGATATCCATACATACAACGACAAACATGAAGTTATTACATTCATAAATAGGGAGTGTTGTTTGTACATATGTGTAGATAAAATATACCCTGGGACGGAGAAGGGGAGTATAGCCGTCTTACAAACTAGTATATATCTAGCCCCACTGCTGGGGAAATCTTGGCGCCATGCACCACTGCATTTGATAACCGCCTTACAGAGTAGTAAATATACCTGCCCCCCTTCCCATGTTGGGGACCCCCACCTTTTATTGTAAGGTTCCTTAGGCACAACATAGCGTCAGTAAGACGGATATATACTGCCACGTCGCCACCCTGGGGCGGAGGAGGGGCAGTGTATAGCCGTTTTACAGACTAGTATATACCTGGACCCACTGTCGGGGAAATGCTATAGTGTCAACACTATTTGATATTATAAGTAACTGACCCCATTGCAGCTAACGTTATTTACTGCTTTCGTATCATGCAGTGGCGGGGCGCGGTGGCATTGTGGTAGCCGGTTCTCGTCAGATCACCGAAGTAAAGCAACGTTGAGCCTGGTTTATCATTGGATGGGTGGCCGTCTGAGCGATCAATTCGGACTCCCATGCTGTGTCCTTGGGCAAGGCACTTAACTCTGATTGTCCATAGGGGGCATGATGCCGCCATGTACTAAGGCGTACTGCACGTCGACGGTACACATGTCTTCAACCAATCTAACCCTGCCTGTGCTGCAGTTCGGAGTTACGATGTTGGGAAGCTGGCAGCTGCTCGTCGTTGCTCGGTGGTTCTCTCCAGGTACTGTGGCTTCCTCCACCCGTAAAACTGTCACGGTCATGATTAGCCATTGTGCATAAGTATATGCCCTTAAACACCAATAAATAAATAATAAATGATATCATGAAGGGCAGTGTGGAATACGAGGGGAGGCGTACCTTTCAATGTGTGTTTGGTTGGAGAAAGAGGCAGGGAGGATGTGGTAACCTTGGTAATTTTGTTTGGATAAATTGACTGCTGGCGTGGGACACCGTGGAATTGACCGATGAAGCGGGACACAGTGAGAGTGGAACTTATGGGCAGTTATTCTTGATAATAAATAACTATACACTTACTTTTGAGTTCATACAAGGTGAGTATAGTAGTCTCAAATGAGAATGGCCAATATTTGTCTTGAAAACCTACGAGAGGCTTTTAGAGAAATCCTCGGAAAATACGAATTTTTAACCTTTTGAGGGGTATCGCTCTGTAACCAGCCCTAAACGGATTAATGCTTGGTTTTATGAATACCTTCATTACTTACAAAAATGATCCTCAGTGAATTTCGCTTCCAATGAGGAAGGTTATGTTTATCACGCAGGTACACATAGGGTGTTATGGGTGCCCCAAAACAGTCCATTTTCTCAAAATGTCTATACTTTGCAGGCTCTGGGGGGTTAATAATTGCTTACCGGAATATTTTGTCCATGCAACTTGTAATGTCACTCAAAGACCTGCAAATGGTCAATTTTTCTTGAAAACGTGCTAGATTTTTTTGAGAAATCCACAGAAAACGGGAATTTTAAGCTTTTGAGGGGTATATCTCCTTAACTAGTCGGCAATGGGTTAAGACCTCGATTTTTGAATATCCTTACTACTTACAAAAATGTTTCTCTATCAGGTTTGCGTCCAGTAAAAGAAGTTAAGAAGTTACGTTTCTCTGTGGCATTTCCATTTGATGTTGTCAGTGTCCAAAAACAGAGTATTTCTTCAAAATTTTTGACATTTAGCAGCCCATGGAGGGTTAACAAATACCTACCAGAATAATGTATGCAACTGGTAATGTGATACCAAGACCTATCAACGGCCATTTTCTCTTGAAACCCTACAAGATGTTTGTAAAGAAATCCAGGGAAAACGATTTTTAAGCTTTCGATGGATATCTCTGTTAACCTCCACAACAGGGGTTAACGCTTGGTTTTTTGAATACCCTTATTACTTACAAAAATGGTCCCCTGTGAATTCCACTTGCAACAAAGGTGATTATGTTTATCTCTCGCGTATACTTGGGGTGCTGTGCGTGTCCGAAAACAGCCCATGTCAACAAAATTACGATGCTTGGCAGCTTGTAGATGGTTAATAAACGCTCACCAGAGTATTTTGTCCCTGCAACTTGTAATGTCACATAAAGACCTACGAATAGTCAATTTTTCTTGAACCCCTACAAGTTACTGTTAGGGAAATTTACAGAAAATGGGAATTTAAAGCTTTTAAGGGATATCTCTCTTAGCCTACCCAAAAGGGGTTAAGACTTCGACTTTTGAATACCCTTACTACTTACAGAAATGTTTCTGTATAAATTGTACACTCGATAAAAGGAGGCGCTTTTCTTTGTGGTGTACCCATTGGGTGCTGTTGGTGTCCAAAAACAGCCCATTTTATCACAATTTTGAAGTTGGGGAGCCCTGGGAGGGTTAACTAATGCTGAATGGAATATTTTGTCCATGCAACTTGTAATGTCGCACCCAGACCTGCGAATAGCCGATTTTTTCTTGAAAACCTACAAGATGTTTTTAGAGAAATCCACAGAAAATGGGTATTTTAAGATTTTAATGGGTATCTCTCTTTAACCAGCCCGAAATGGGTTAAGACGTCGAATCTTGAATACCCTTACCACTTTCAAAAATATTTTCCGATCAATTTTGCGTCCGATAAATGAAGGCCACTTTCTCTTTGGTATACCGTTTGGGTGCTGTTGGCGTCCAAAAACAGCCCGTTTTATCACAATTTTGACTTTTAGCAGCCCGTGGAGGGTTAACAAATGCTCACCGCAGTATTTTGTCCATGCAACTTCTATTGTCACATCAAGGCCTTGGAGTGACAATTTTTTCTTGAAAATCTACAAGACTCGTTTAGAGAAATCCACGGAAAACCTGAATTTTTTAGCTTTATTGGGGTATTGCTGTTTAACCAGCCCAAAACGGGTTAACTCTTGGTTTTTTGAACACCCTTATTACTTACAAAAATGGTCCCCCGGTGAATTCCACTTCCAATAAATGAAGTTATGTTTATCTCTCGTGTATCGTTTGGGTTCTCTGGGGGCCTAAAACCGGCCCATTTCATCAAAATTTCGATGTTTGGCAGCCTGTGGAGGGTTACCATATGCATCGCCAGATATGTCATGAATATCAAAGGTCGTGGCACAGGCAGGTCTATCAATGATGAAGGTTTAAAAAAAATCTACAAGACGTGTTTCGAGAAAGTGCCGATAAACCCCAATTTTGACAGTTTCTTGCCAATTCTGACGAAATAAGGTTTAAATCGAAAATTCCGCTTTGGTACATTTTTAGATTTTGTGCCCCTCTATGCGTGTGCAAAATTTTGTGAAAATCGGTTCGAAAATGGCTTCGGAATCGTGCGGACAAAATGTGTGGAAAAAAAAAAAAAACCAAAAAAAAACCAAAAAAAACTAGACTTTATGATTCTGGAGAATCATGGCTTTTCCCGATGAGATTCCATGATTTTTCATGACTCCACAGTGTCTGATGAATTGTTTTTAACTGTCTTACTGAAGTTCCTTCATTGATGTTATGAGAAAGGTGAAGATAGTAGTCTCAAATGACACATTTTGATAAAAAATTGTTTAGGTAAAAACCATCATTAACGGTGGAGTGGGTTAATGTCAATTTCGTCGTCAAACAAGTCAATGACCGACAAAAGGAGTTATGTTTGTTTGACACATACTCACTGAGTTGTGTGTCAATTTAAAAATGGTCCATTTTATCTCAAATGTATCCAAAATATTGATGTCTGGCAGCTTGTAGAGGGTTAACAAGTGCCAACAGAAATATTTATTCATGCAACTTGTAATGTCACACCAAGAACTGTGAATGGCCATTTTTTCTTTAAAATCTACAAGATGTTTTCAGAGAAATCCAGGGTGAACAGGAATTTTAAGCTTTTGATGGGTATCATTGTTTTTCCAGCCCAAAACGGGTTAAGTGTTGTTTTTGGAATACTCTTATTACTTCCAAAAATAATTCTCAGTGAATTCTACTTCCACTTATTTTGATCTCTCCTCCCAACTTCAGGTGCTGTGGGTACGCAAACACAGCCTATTTTATCAACATTTTGATGTTTGAGAACCTGCATAGGGTTAACAAATGCTTACAGGAATATTTTGTACACGCAACTTGTAATGTCACACTAAGATATGAGAATGGCCATTTTTTCCTGAAAATCTACGGGATGTTTTTAAAGAAATCCTCAGATAACATGAATTTTTAACCTTTTGAGGGGTATCTCTCTTTAACCAGCTCTAAAGAGTTAATGCTTGGTTTTGTGAATATCTTCATTACTTACAAAAATGATCGACGGTGAATTCCACTTCCAATGAAGGAGGTTATGTTTATCTCGTAGGTACAGATTTGGTGTTATGGTTGCCCAAGAACAGCCCATTTTCTCCAAATGTCAATGCTTGGCAGCCTCTGGGGGGTTAACAAATGGTTACCGAAACATTTTGTTCATGCAACTTGTAATGTCACTCGAAGACCTGCGAATGGTTAATTGCTCTTGAATTTTTTTTTGTTGAGAAATCCACAGAAAACTGGAATTTTAAGCTTTTAAGGGGTATATCTCCTTAACCAGTTAAAAATGGGTTAAGCCCTCGATTTTTGAATACATTTACTACTTACAAAAATGTTTCCCTGTCAGTTTTGCGCCCGGTAAAAGAAGTTACGTTTCTCTGTTGTATTCCCATTTGATGTTGTTGTTGTTCAAAAACAGACTATTTTTTCAAAATTTTGACATTTAGCAGTCCATGGAGGGTTAACACATGCTTACCGGAATAATTTATCCAATCAACTGGTAATGTGACACCATGACCTATCAATGGCCATTTTCTCTAGAAAACCCTACCAGCTAACAGGCATATTTATTCATGCAACTTGCAATTTCAAACCAAAAAGTGCGAATGGCCATTTTTACTTAAAATCTATAAGATGTTTTCAGAGAAATCCATGCGCATGCGCTCTTTTCTAATTCGACGTGACGAAATGCGAAATTCGTATCGCTCTTCATGGAAAGTGATGCCGCAACTATCCATGAACAACGAGTGAAAATGTCATGGAAATCTTCCTAGAATTGGTTGGGATATAGCGTTTTGAAGAGAGGAGGTAACTGTCTGAATTTGGTCCTTCCTTTTCAAGCCAGTTCGAAAAAAGACGTCGTGAATGGGCGCAGACTCCTTTAGAGCCCCCCCCCCCCCCCCCCCTCTCTCTGTAAATGGAAGTTGCTTCTTTAAGACCGCCACCCAGGGATCCCAACACAACCTTTAAACCTAAGAGAATCGTGTTTCATCACTTGCTTTCCATAATCATAAATACGACAATATTGTCATCATTTACATATTTATTTATAAAGATTATTATTTTATTATTTAACTATTTATAATTGTTGAGTGTACGTAAGAAGCGTGCTTCATCTGAGTGCTTGGCACCTGTAACATGATCTTTTTTTCTTATTTATAACAAATAAAATATGTTTAATATAATCTACAAAGGTTTTGCTTTGGTT
Organism: Pictodentalium vernedei; assembly: GCA_031216915.1. Lineage (NCBI taxonomy): Eukaryota > Metazoa > Mollusca > Scaphopoda > Dentaliida > Dentaliidae > Pictodentalium > Pictodentalium vernedei. The sequence continues at coordinate 529,341,271 of CM062293.1, forward strand.
AATGGTGATATATCGTATCATTGCATCCCAATATTCTGTTACTACATAGGCGCTGCAACTCCGTGCCACATTCAATGCTGGTGTTTTTATACGTAAACCCACTGGAGTAAAATAATCGTCTTAGTCCCCAAATTACTAATTGGAATAGATTTGCTAACCGATGTTTTCAGAACACCAATTTAATATTGTATGAAATGTGACGCTGTTGTGTCCTGGAACAAGTCTAGCCCTCAAGTAGGTCATCACCTACGTTTAGATTCTCTCGTCTGGAATATTTCAGTTGGTTGGAATAGCGAACATACGGTTCGCCTTTAGGACCAACACACATATTCCGGACGATGGAATCTGAAAAAAAAATTCACAAGGATTCGTTTTCGGTGGATTGAAGCTATAGAAGTTGGTCGCTTGTCTTGATCGGCATTTTAATGGGATTACAATTAGAAAGACTCACCATAGCGCAAGTTTTATGATTTTATCCCATTAATGGCCGTTTATTCAAACAATAAAAGACTTGGATAATGTTTTGCTTTATTCACCAAGTGGGGTGATAAATTGTTCCGGTAGGGAGCGCGGTGGCTCAGTTGGGAGAGGTGCAGGCTGCAAGCCGAGAGGTCCTCGGTTCGAATCCCACCTGCGGCAACCGCGTTGTGTCCTTGGGCAAGACACTTCATCTCCATTGGCCGCGTGGGGGCACGATGACGCCGTGTACTAAGGCGTACTGCACGTCGATGGTGCGCATGTCTTCAACCAATCTAACCCTGCCTGTGCTGCAGTGCGGAGTTACGATGTTGGGGAGCTGGCAGCTGCTCGTCGTTGCGCGGTGGTTCTCTCCGGGTACTCCGGCTTCCTCCACCCGTAAAACTGTCACGGTCATGATTAGCCATTGTGCATAAATATGTGACCTTAAACACCAATAAATAAATAAATATAATTGTTCCAGTAGGTTTAACACTAGAATTTATTTCTACAGTAGAGAAGGACTTGTTGACCTCTGACCTCTACCGCATTCGTGTAGTAGCATAACTAACAGTTCAATTGTTGTTTTCTTTAAACCTTTTTTTGAAAGTATTACACAATGCCAGTAGAAACCACTACACATTGTTCATTTAATAAAATATTTTTGCAAGTTTAGCTCAAGTTTGTAGGGGAATTATTTTTAGACAGAAATGTATCACTGCGCCTTTTTTATTTCTGGCAATTTTGCTTGTCATCGAATTGGACCTATGTGTTCCTCACTTCTCGCTGTGTTTTGTAGCCAGTAACAGCACGATTTCGCCACTAGTACCCTGGAAAAGATTCATGGGATAAACAAAATGAACGTATGGCGTTTTCAAGGAAAAAATTATTCTACTCGTAGAAATAAGAATGAAACTGACTCGCCTGAGTCTCGTCGGTTTCATTCTAAATCCTACTCGTAGAATAATTTTTTTATTTGAAAACACTATACGTTTATTTTATATAAGTCAGGTAGTTCCAGAAATTTTGTTATGCTTTCATGGAGAGTTAAATACTAATTAATGAGATAATCTACAACTGCGCAGGAAGGGATACTTGTATATCTTTGTAAGTAAAGGCACATCGCATTACATTAATGTTCGTTTTCATAAAACGTTTGTATAAAATGTGTGTAAACAAACGACCTAACAGCTTTGAATCGCGAAGAGAATTAGACTGGTAACCTGAGAGCTTGGTTGTTAGTTTGAGCTGAGTATTCGCGAAGAGAATTAGACTGGTAACCTGAGATCTTGGTTGTTAGTTTGAGCTGAGTATTCGCGAAGAGAATTAGACTGGTAACCTGAGAGCTTGGTTGTTAGTTTGAGCTGAGTATTAAAAAGTTTGTTTCAACAATATTAATCAAGGTCCAATATGTTATTGACGAAGTTTGAATAACATTGTTTGAAGAGTAATTTAATAAACTCACGTTTTTCCTCTTTGACCGCTGTTACTGTCGGGAACGGAATATTGTTCTGTAGGTCTGGAAGATAATAATCGAGTGACAAAGAAGAAATTTGACATTCACAAAACATAGCTCCATTTCTGGATATTTATCCATCCAGAACATCTGGTTTGTATTTTATTCACCTAACAACTAATTGCTATTTTTATATATTTTGTGTATATTGCCCATCTGGTTCATGCGCAAAAATAATGCATGAATCATGTCTTTGGGAATTGAGATCCTCCAACACTCATGATCCGGTCGTAATACTCTGTTATCTCTTGTCATCACAGTCCTGTATGATATGTACCGAATGTTTAAAATAATTTCTCTCTACAGTACGGCCGCAGTGGACCGGTCCCTTCACACGCGTGGGCAATACTTGCTCGTACGCAATACTATTAGATTCCAAATACTAATTACAGGAATAATCATCAAAAAATTAATTAATGAAGCACCCGATACAATTCAATGTTTCATTCATTAAACTTGTGCAGCGGCTGATTGTTATTACCCTGTAAACGCTTGCGTGGACATTACTGCCCATCCTTGAATTACGACCAGTTCACGGCGATTGTGCTGTAGATGTGACTGAGGAATCAAGTAACAGCAACTTCCATTTTAATCTTTTCTATTTCGTTCAAAACATATGAGTTTAACCCTTTCCCCAACGAATCGGCCACATCCGCCCAAGTATTATGCAAATTCGGCAGTTGAAAAAAATATTTTTCAAAATATTTCAACAAAACCATATCATGTGACCCTCGTTGGAACGAGCTCGTCGAGCTCGTTCCAACGAGAGGTTACATGACATGGTTTTGTTGAAATTTTTGAAAAATTTGAAAAAATGATATTTAAAATAATAAATTTTGATATCGTCTGCGTTGGGTAAAGGGTTAAAAGCGGCATCGTATTTAGTATTAGGTGTGTGCTCATGTTTGCCACGTTAATAATGATAAAGATGAAAAGTCATGTTCAGAGAATAACATTCTCTTCCGAAATTAAGAACAGAAAAAAACAAATAGTTTTTTATAAACAAAAACCTCGGAAGGTGTATGGTGTGAAAATAATTTACTGGCCCCAGTAATGATATTGGTGAGTATCAGACCATAATCTAAACACATGCATCTCTACCTGGCATCATGCTTGGGTTGAAATGCATCTACCATTTCACTGCCACGCCCACTTTAGACATATATGGAGGACCTCTATGTACGCCCGTATGCGAGGAAGTTTAATAAAATTTATGACATACTTAAAACTCTATCATCTGATTAATTGAAGGAAAGGGCTCTCTGAGCTCTTTCCTGCAATTAATCAGATGGTAGGTTTGATCTACGCATATCAGAACGTACAGAAAATCATAAAATAGGTGTCTGCAGCGAAAGTGTTAAACGTTCGTCCTGAACCTAACGATCAAAGTCGACATCTCTCTCTCTCTCTCTCTCTCTCTCTTCTCTCTCTCTCTCTCTCTCTCTCTCTCTCTCTCTCTCTCTCTCTCTCTCTCTCTCTCTCTCTCTCTCTCGCCCTTTCTCTCTCTCTGGGATGGATATCCTCTTTGCATCATTAGTTAAAATGGTTCATCGTAGCACTGACCTTCTGTTTTTTGACTGTAAACAAGATAATAAAATGTAAATAGGATTTCTTCTATTTTCTTTCTTATTGGGCATCTTCATTACAAATTAGCACTGATTACAATTCGTGTGGCCGCAATATGCCAACGTTTTACCAAACCTCAAAGTTGTGTCCAGAGTTTTTTTCTCGGTGGTTTCTAATACAGGAACATCTGACTCAGAAAAGAGTTACGAGACGTCTTCCTCGCAGAAAAGGCGTATCCAATTTCAATTCGTATAGTTAGACTGGGTGCTGAAATTCTCATATATAATCGGCATTTACCAGAAGAAATGTAGAACTTTATACTCATGTAGACAGAAATTGCATTATTCAATGCATAAATAATGCATGTTCGCCAAAACCTGATATTTTGTTTTGAAAACAAGGGTGGCCCATTTCATGAGAATTAAACATGTCATGAGACCTCTGGTCAGGTATCAGATGTTAAGAAGAAAACACTTCGAAAGTAATTCAAATCATGTTACCCTGTCAGAAGAAGAAACACCCACAAAATGGTTAAAGACAATTACAAAAGTGGGGACCTCTTTCAAAAGGGCTAAAAATCAATTACAAAAGTGGAGCCCTCTTACAAAATGGCAACAAAAAACTTATTACAAAAGTGGGACGTTTCACACAGATGGAAAATCGAGAAAACGCACGATTTTCTCCAAATTCCTAATTTGGGAGCGCGAATGGGTCAAAAACAAGCCATTGAGGCACAAAACCAGACATCGAAATTTTCCGCCAGTGCAAGCCAAGTTCGATTATCTGGTCCATGTCCAACGCGAACCCTCTGGACAGGTATCAAATGTTATGCAAAATACTTCGAATGCAATTCAAATCACGTGCCTCGGTCAGAAAAAGAAACTATTACAAACGGGCTAAAAAACTGTTACAAAGTGGGGACCTCTTACGAAAGGGCTAAAAAACTTTACAAAAGTAGGACATTTCACATAGTTGAAAAATCGAGAAAACGTACGATTTTCTCCTAATTCCAAATTGAGGTGCTCGAATGGGGTCAAAAATAAGCCATTGACGCAGAAAAACAGACATCGAAATTTTCCGCCAATGTTGGCCAAGTTCTATTTTCTAGAATAGCTCTGGCCGGCTTTGGCCGTTACGTTGGGTAAAGGGTTAAACCCTTTCGCACGGATCAGTAATCCGTTTCCACGGATTAGTACATCGTGCGCACGGATTAGTAATACGAACGAGCACACGGATTACAACAAAAATGACCATTTCACTTACCGGGTGTTCGGCCATTTAAAACGCAGAATTAGTTTTATCTGTCTCCATATTGCAGTATCTTTCAATGACCATGCTGTTCTAACTCCATGCGCCAACCGAATAACGTAAACTACGTCATGTGACACAGTTTCCTTCACAGAAATAAACAAGCTTGTTTATCATGTCTGAACGGTAAGTTTCTCACCAAATATCACGGATGTGTAGAGTCAAAATATTGTTTACCATATAGTTGCTATACTAGTTTAATATATATTTACTTTATTTTTGTTATGCAATAGGGCTTTGTTAACGCTTATTTTGAAATGTATCTGTACAAACAAAATCCATTCTGTGGAGTTAATTTATTCATCAGCACAGAAACACAGGCAATAATTATTGTAAGAAAGAATCTTCATTGTTATTGTACAAAAAAAATATCTCGGTATATTTTTACGGCATTGTTAGGTTTAACTATTTCAGTACCAGTAATACATTTATAAATTATGCACCATAATTCACATTCCATGCTCTTTTATAACAGAAACCAAAAACTTATGAAAGAAAAGGGGGTGAGAAAGTAGTAATTTCAAAATTATGCCATTGGATTTGAAATTTAATATTACTCACCCAATAACTCTCATAATGCCCAGCCATTGCGTCAACCGTTTGAAAGATTTAATAGGGAAAAAGTGAACTAAAGATGATTGTTGAAGAACTCTAACTCTACGCTCTCTTAGAATGATATAGTACAAATAACATAAATGATCATAATTTGTTGACATTCCCCGCCCAATAAGAGTTTTTTTTTCCTGAAGCGAAAATTGAAAATAATTATACATCTGCAAATTGGAATTAGATCAACCATTTGTTACTGGAGTGAGCTTTCGGAGTTTTATCAAACAATATTCGATTTGTCAAATTCCCATTTCCAGAAGTTTGATTCAATTTACATGGCTCCTGTAGTAAAATTCGGTTGTTCGATGTAAAATTTGCTACAGAAGACGAATGGGTTCAGTTTAGTAATACCAGGTTACATAGCAATATGTAAAACACATTGTGTTTTCGTACTTCTGTACCACTGTTGCAACCCCACTGCTACCCAAGATATACAATACACCATTTTAGTATTTTCCATTTACCATTTCAGCGATAATTTTCCTGCCTCATAACTTGTCTAGACTTTAAAATCAAATCAAGACAAGGTTGATAACATTCCAGGATCATAACTTTTTTCTAGAATTTGTTATGAGATCGAGTCAAGGTTGTTATAAGCAGAAGCAGCCATGCCGTTGATTTGATATTAAAATCGTGAAGAAAAAAAGGAGTTCTATGTTATTAATAAATTTAGTTGAAATATTTTTCATCCTCACATTGAAACAAAAAGAAAAAAAACATCCGAGAGAAAGTTGTCGTCTGAGATCGAATTGTTGACATTCTGCCATCCCTGTAAAAAATGTTTCACCTGTGAAAGGTTGAAGGACTTCTTATTTTTGGTTATTTGATCTCCCAGTGCATTCAAATCATCCATAAAACATCCATACAGTGCAAGTCATATTAGTTGTTGGATAACCACTATAAACTATGTATCTTTTTCTTCCTACACTGATAAGACCAGAAGCTGATATCTTTTTCTGGAAAGCTCTCAGCGAGAGCTTTCCAGAAAATGATGTCAGAATCTGATCTTATTAGTGCACGAGCAGCAGTATATTTAGTTTATTGCGGTTATGCTACATCTTATTTTAACTTGTATTGTTTTGGCTTTTTATTGAATTGTTATTAATATTGTTTAAAGATAAATCCTATTTATTCTGCACTTCTTCTATATTTAGCTTGTCTATTAACCAGGAAATGAAACCCAAATTACCCGTCATTATTCTCGCGTATCTTATTTTATACCTAATCTGTCCACATCATCATTACTCTATCCATCCATTCAAATATCCTTACATTCATCAACCCATCGATATTCTAGCCTGCCTGCTAGCCACCTACGAGTCAGCCAACCACCCAAAAGCTAGACATTCCTTTGTCAGGAATAATGTTGTTACACATAGGAAGAAACAGGACCAAAAGTAAATGTTACTAATGTGAAACCGACGTATCTCATACTTCATTATTACATTCTTAACCTTTACTATGAATGTTCTGGTTATCACATCAATTTCATAACTCAAACTATATTCTGGGTATCTACTTGATACTCTTCATAAGCAGAAAGCGTATGGGATAAAATAAATCACTACTTCATGAGTGGAGGCAACATAGTCTCACGTTGGTTAAAATGAAGATTCATCCATATATTATAAACAAAGTGCCCTATCTCCAAACATCGCGATGGTTCTAAAGAAATGCTCTCCTACCAGTGAAAAGTGTTCTTTCTCCTTCGAAAGTAATGTGTCCTATCTCCAAACATCGCGATGGTTCTAAAGAAATGCTCTCCTACCAGTGAAAAGTGTTCTTTCTCCTTCGAAAGTAATTCAAATCTTGTGTCTCGGTCAGAAGAAGAAACAATTACAAAAGGGCAAGAAAACTATTACAAAAGTGGGGACCTCTTACAAACAGGCTAAAATCTATTATAAAAGCGGGGACCTCTTACAAAAGAGCAAAAAAAACTATTATGAAAGTGGGACATTTTACATGAATGAAAAATCGAGAAACGCACGGTTTTCGTCTAATTAATAATGGGGAGCGCCAATCGTGTCAAAAACTAGCCATTGACGCAGAAAACCAGACATCGAAATTTTGCGCCAATGTTTGTAAAGTTCGATTTTCCGGTCGAAATTCTCTATGTCCACCTCGAACCCTCTGTGCAGGTATCATGTGTTATGAAAAAAAAACTTCGAAAGTATATTTAAGTCATGTTTCCAGGTCAGAAGACGAAACTATTACAAAAGGGCGAAAGAACTATGACAAAAATGGGCTCCTCTTACAAAAGGGCTAAAGATTTATTACAAAAGTGGAACATTTAACAAAAGGGAAAATTATTAGAAAAGTAGGCGCAACAGATGCCCAGTAAACGTTTCCGTAGTCAGGAGATGTTATTCTTACCCATTCCATGGAGAACAAAACCTTGGGCGCCACTTTGAGGTACAGTGCTTTGGCGACCGGACTAAATCGAAATACAAACCTCTTGGTCTTTTGTTACTGACTAGTTCAACAAGTCAGAATGTTGAAAAGGAGGGTATTCAGATGGGGTGAATTAAATCTCCTATCTGTTTACTTTAAACATCAATTTCGAATAGATTCGTGGTACTCGTTTAATAACAACATTTATTTCTAAAGGGCATATTATGGTGTAGTGTTTGCCTCTGTGATGATACAACATACCCTTGGCCTTGAGCGGATACAATTAAAGAGGCTCTCAATTTCCTTCATAATTTCAACTTTACAGTAACGATGCTTTTTCTCTTTCTTAAGTTAACCCTTTGAACCCTAGCGGCCGATTTTTTTCGGTCAGCCGCATGATACGTCATAACGTCATTAAATAGGATGGCTGTTCAGTCAATGTGTGGGGTAGACCAATCAATATTTTCAACGTGCAGCCATGAGGCTGCACGTTGAAAATATTCATTGGTCTGCCCCAAATAATGAATATGGACTCTTCTAATTGCTGTCAATGAACTGGCATGGAAGATACCACTAGAGTTCAAAGGGCTAAGCAATAAAGTGAACTACATGAAATGAAAATGAAATGAAATGAAATTATGTGAAATAATTCATTTGGACACATTCTAAGACAAATTCAAAACATTTAGTCAGAGGAGGAACATTAGACTTTACGTCATAGGTAGGAGGCGTACCACTATATATATGTTATGTCTATCCACATTCATTATTCTCGTTTAACTTTTTACTCAACGCAAACAATACCAAATTTATTATTTTAATTACTAGGTTTCAAAAACGTTCAACAAACCGCATCATGTGACCCCCTCATTGAAATGGGCTTGACGAGCTCGTTCTAATAAGAGGTCACATGATATGATTTAATTGAATGTTGTGGTATATTTTATTTCAGCTACTGAATTTGCATATTGCGCGTCAGTACACGGCCGAATCGTAAGGTGAAGGGTTAAACCCAGGCCTGAAAATAAGCAGTCTGACATTTGCAGAATGAGGTCACCAGATGTTGAATTTGATGATGCTATCCCATACAGTGGGCCGATTTGAATGTGTTTGGTATTTTATTTCAGCTACTGAATTTACATATTGCGCAGCCGTCCACGGTCGAATCGTCAGATGAAGGGACAAATCCTACTGTTGATAACTATCTTTGTTTCCCTGCGTTGTTGTTCAAAAGAATAACCGCCAAAACCAGTCAGTGTGATTATTTTTTAGAATATCCAGGGAATGTTAAAATAATAACAAAGGTATTCTGTTAAATAATGCGCAGTTATTGTCTCAATACAGACAACGTGACCTGAGCGAATTTTACCAAAATTGTCTACAAAATCACCCATGCACAGCGCGTCGTTCATTCGCTTCGATTATTCGATTAGTTATCGCGAATGTAATAAAGTAATTTCTTTTTATTCTTTTTCTTTTTAATTAAAATAACAATTTAATGTAAAGTGGGTTTTATGTCGCATAAAACACCGCTTTGTGTCACTGAATTTGGGGACGTAGTTTATCTCTATCCTTCGAGTTCCATAATGTGTGAAGTACGTTTTCTGATTGCTTCTTTTCTTCTTGCTTCCTTTTGACTCTTCTCTTTTCTCATACTTACTTTTGTCTCTCCCTTCCAGGTTTCTTTTCCAAAATGTACACTTCCTTAGCACTCTTTACCTTGTAAATGTGTTTAAATAGTAACCGTGTTTCATCATTGTTTGTGCCGCTATTGTAACTGAACTTTGCTGTTGTTGTTTCTGGAGAAGAGGGGCTACTAAGTGTTAAGCACTTGGCCTCTAATCCACTTTGCTATTTTTGCAAATAAAATATGTTTAAACTAAACTAAACTAAAAACTCGGTGTGGGATATTCGAAGATGTCACAGTCTCGAATTTCACTCTGAACCATTACCTTGATGAATACCCTAGGTAGAGGGCATTATCCCTTATCTAATGGACGTTTGTGTCATCTGTTGTTATCTTCGGTGAATTAATTTTCTATTCTGTGAAACCTATTCTAACAACGTCGCACGAGTCCGCGGTACACCACGCGAATAAGTATATAGTACTGGAAACATTCAACGGCGTATAGCATAGAATATTCGAATTTGTGACGCGGCAATTCTCGTACATGTTCAAAAAAAAAATTAATTGATCTAATTAAACCCTAATGGTATCCTCCATATCAGTGAAATGCTCATATTCATCACCTTGTGGCAGCCCCTTACCTCTCTGCACTCTGATGTCAAAATGGTAAAGTTTTCAGCAGCAAATATTTCCCATAATGCTGTTTGATATTAAACCAAATATATCTTGTTTGACAGAGCTCAGTGAGCTCTGTCAAACAAGATATAATTGGTTAAATTCATAGTTAAATAAGAGAAAAACAGAGTGATTGGAGAAATTCTGTTGCACTACCAGAGTGCTAGGGGTTAATAGTTTCAACGTGCAGCCTTCGGAATGCACACTGAAAATAATGATTGATCTGACGTACAGATGTATTGAGTATACATTTAATTAACCCTTTGGAAACTAATGGTAGCAATTGGAAGGGCCCATATCCATTGTATAAGGGTAGACCATTTAATATTTTCGAGGTGCACCCTTGGTCTCCCTACACATTCACTTAGCATTAACCGTACTAGACGACCGTATGATGTAGCATGTTCCTTGGTCGGAAAGTGACCTCTCGGTGCCAAAGAGTTAAGAACGTGGGTGTATCGTGATCTTGTAAAGTGAAAAGGGACTTTCTGATTAATAGGATAAAAAAGAAGCACCTCGTAAAAAAAACTTCATTTGATGCATTGCACACTGGTGTCAGAATACCGAATTTCGAAAATAAATGTTTTTCCCATAATGCAACGTGGATTTTCTCCAATTCAGTCCTGGTTCACACAACGCTTTACACAAGATTGAGCTACGTAAATTCTAGTTGCATTTTGGAGGACATTTTCAAGTTCAAAATTTATATTTTAACTGTAGTGTTCAGATGGTCTACCCATTACCCAACGCACACGATATCAAACCTTTTGGTTTCAATATATTTCCCAAATGTTTAATCACCAAAACCATATCACGTGACTCATCAGTGGGACGAACTCATTCCAATAGGCGGTCCCAAGGTATGTTTTCATACGACCGATTCGTTAGGGATGCTTTGACTACGAGCTATACTGTCATGTGATCTTTTTGGTCACTGTTGCCCTAAATATTATGTTGTATTACAATGATTATTATACCCCTCGTTATCGACTTGGTTTAAGTTTCATAAAAACAGTTTTAGTAGCTTACCTTTTAACAATGCTCTAAACATTGGTGAAGGGCGGTTGGAACCCCAGCCATGTACGCCTGAAGGATAAAACAAAGCGACTGTGGAAGAACAAATCAAAAACACACAACACAAATAACATAGGCCCACTTACACTGCCATATAGAACACCACAGCTGTTACAACATTCTCTTTGACTCCAAGCAATGTATTGATATTGGCCTGTTTTTATGACTAGTTTGTATGATGATTTCAGAATCGGCAGACTTTTTACACTTCGGTAAAATAGGAAACAGATTTATAAAATCACTTTTTATCCGTATTGCATTACGCAATAAATTAATTTATTACATGCCTGTTCTATGTATCCCCATCTAAAGTAACACCAAACCATGCGGAAAATGAAAATCTGTTCTATGCGGAACGGAAATCGTTGACGGATTATTTTTATAAAGAAGCGAACTTTCACTGGAATTTTCTACAAATCGTTCACAGCAATTATAGTTTGAATCTCCAGGGATAGCTGAAATTGTCCCCTAGTTCCAATGTTTTCTACGTGTCACTAGGCACATAAAACACATTAGAACTGATGGGACGAAATGGCAACATGTGTCCCTCCGCAAATTTGTTTGGCGATAAAATGGGTTCTGTTTAATAATACTTGTCAAACGAATTGCTGAGAGCATTTCTAATAATTGTTTTTATAGACGTGAAGGCATGTAATAAACACAGAACGACACGCATGTTTGAATTGGTCAATCGTTATGGCACTTGTGTCATCACGAAAGATAAAGCCCGAGGTATCCGGCTTTCGTTCTATCCTTTCGCGCTAGCACTCGTGACATATCAGTTAACGCATTCACACGTGCGTGTTGTTCTGTATATGTAATTTACAGTTTATAAATTACAATAGGTTGCTAAGACGTAATTAACCCTTTACCCAATGAATCGGCCACATCCGCCCGCACAATATGCAAATGCAGCAGCTGAAAAAATAATTTTCAAATATTTTTCAAACAATTTCAACAAAACCATATCATGTGACCCCTCTTTGGGACGAGCTGGCCGAGCTCGTTCCAATGAGGGGTAACATGATATGGTTTTGTTAATATTGTTAACAAAATATTAAATAATATTTTAAAAAAGAAATTTTGGTATCGTCTGCGTTGGGTAAAGCATTGCCATGGAAACTGTACATTAACAATATATTCATTTTCGCAGATATCAAAATATTTTCGTTAAAAAACGAATAGGTTTTTGAGAGACGTCGGGAAACTAAAAACTTTCAAGAATATTCTTGTCGTTGAACATTGTATATTTATAACAACTTCTATACCACCCCCCCCTCCCCCCCCCCCCCCCAAAAAAAGAAAAAAAAAACTCGCCTCAAAATGGCGGAGCGGTAGACTTTTGTCTATATGTGGTTAATAAGCATCCCGGTCATCCAGAACAGCCGAGCACCATTACTGGCATTTACTTTATATAACCACCAGAATGTCGGGTCTTCTGGTGAGTGAGTTCACGCTTGGATATAACCCCAATAGTGCATGGCCTATCGCATCGCATGTCGATCTATCAAATTAAGGGATGGGAAGTAAAATCAATGGAAACTGGTGCTACTGTTAATGACATGTCTTGACTTGAGGAGAAACTGAAGTAAACTCCCAATACATTGATAGCCTATTAATAGTAATGATGTCCACAACGACAGAAAATTGCAACGCGAAAAAACGGTGTCCGAGGACAAGTAGAAAGTTAGCGGAGAAAATGTTCAAGATGAAACCAAACCATTCAGACTAAAACCGACTAACACAACAAGCTGAACGTGAAACTGTGTTTACAGCTGAATACTGGTTGCTCAGGACGAATGACGCGAATGGGACGTTGACCAAAGCCTCTGTCGAAATAGGCGACTGCGACCCGGAAAATAGAATCAGCGGAGCTCCGGCAATTGCAGTAACAAAACACCTGGAAAATCCATGATATCCCCCCCCCCCCCCCCCCCTTCCCCAAATACGTCTTCCTACCTTCTTACAAAACCCGAGTAAAGTACAGCCTTACTTTCTAGCATTTCGGATTCAGAAAAGCAGAATGGTTCGGATCACAGTCAGTGCCTCCTCTCAAAGATTTTAGCACCAGTTTCGCCTTCGCTTTGGCTGTATATCCTCCACTTTGATGCAAGTTCATGTACATGCACAAATTGATAATACTGCGTATCGAATTGAAGGGACGTGGCTTCCGTTTGGTTGGAACCATAAATACGTTCAATTATTTGGAATAATGGGAAATATTTATCTGCCAATTCTGTCCGGTTGGGGAATAAAACTCGCTATGCAATACTGAATTCTTTACATTTCATATTAATCTTAAGCATTAACAACACGCGCTGATATGAACCTTTCGAGCTTACCCCGATAACACACCAGCAGCCGCTATTTAAGAAAAATATCTTTGTATTCAGGAAACAGAAAATCAATTTTTTAGCCTTCTCTTTAGCGTGTATTAGATTTCAATCCAAACCTTTAACCCTTTACCCAAAGTAACGACCAAAACTGGTCAGCGCTATTCTCAAAAACCGCAAATTAATTTTCATTATTTATTTCATTTTTTGTCTCAAAAACATAGGTTATGACACCTCGTTGGAACGAACTCGTTCCAACGAGGGGTCCTAACCTATGTTTTTGAGACAAAACAAAATGAAAAAAATTAGTCTTTCAAGAAGTCTTTTGCAAGTGTCGTCTGCTTTTTATGTCAGGTAAAGCATTAATGCTGCTAACTAATTTCAAGACTGCAAATTCCTGTTGAATAAACGTAAAACAAATCATTAATTTCTCAAATTATATGCATTCTATATAAAATATAATGTGCATGTGAGATTCAATCGAAGAATGATGATAAAGAAAATGGATTCGGTCAGAAAAAATCATCTTTTTATTTAAGAACCAACAAACATGACAGCTTTACGACACATTGAACCGTTTTACGTGTTTGTAAGACCATGGATGTTTAGAAGAAATTGGGGTTTTTTAATTGTTCTGGAAAAAATATTTCAAATGATTTTCCTAACCTTTTCTCGAATGGTAAAGATTGGAGTATTTTCAACCTCGTGTTGAAATTTTATTACAATATAAGACGTCTTGAACTACGAAAAAATAAAGGATCCCTGATGAGAGTCATTTCTATATAAAATCTCTGAACCGATTTCGCTAAATTCCACCTGAGTCGATGTTTACTGAAAAACAGATCGATTTTAGTGAACAAGGTTAAAACTATTTCAGGTTTACCCTTTACCCAACGTAACGGCTAAAACCGGCCAGCGCTATTCTAAAAAATCGCGAATTATTTTTCATTATTTTTTTTATTTTTGGTCTCAAATACATAGGCTATGACCCCTCATTGGAACGGGGTCAAAAGTTTGACTGCTTGGAAACCGGTGTTTTGGTCCACATGGCAATTTAATTCTAGACAAAAAGAAAAAGACACTCACCAATGAATAAAAAGCTGCACACCAACAACCCGAAGCATATCTGCCAATATGCCATCTTCTTTTGGTATGTTCAATTCGAAACGAACTGAGAATACTACACTGTGCTGCCTTTAATAAGGAACAACATCACCATATGTTGCGTACGTTTCAGCTAGATAACAAAAGGGAAGAACGACATTCGCCCTCCGGATGACGTGGTTTTAATTAGCGTAGTACATGTGTTCTTTCTAGAACAATTAAAGTTGGTGTGATAGAAGTGTATATGTTGCTGGTTTCTATATTGAAGTCCATTCTTAACTGGTGAGTGCAGGAAACGCACTGGGCTTCATTCTGAAATACAGCTACATGTACCACAACTAAAGGCTTCATATTCTTCAGTGGAAGTCCCTCATACTATATTTCGAGTGGTACCATTTAGTCTATATAGATTTGCCTTGTTATAATTTGGAACTCTCACATAAACTGTAACAAAGCAAACACAAGTAAACAAATTTTGATGACCAAAAATAATTTAGCACACTATCAGTTAAGAGGTTATCTTTTTAACCCCCAAATCAATAATGTATACAGTATAAAACTGATCAGAAAATGTCGTCTAGATCGCGACTATGTTGTGGTCGGGTTTATCTTGTCTGACCAGTTTTCATTCTATAAAACCTCAGAAACTACTTGTCGAAAAAGAAACGCATTGTGCACCTTAATTCCTATATTTCTTTCAGTTTCATGATTCTCCCTTGATTTTGCAAAGTTCTGTTACAAAACCTCTGTCTAAACGTTTAAATTTGTGGGATTTTTTTTTCTTGTTTTATTGATCGTATCGGACACCTTCACGTGTGGAGGGGTCCCGAATTCTCGAAGGCAATTAGGCAAACTCTATACAAGTACAGTTAGCAGCGGTTAAAGTAAAGTGAACCATTGACGTGCAGTTGGCCTTAATATACAGAACCACCGTGCATAGACACAGTACGCCTCAATATCCTGAACCACCGTGCTTCGACACAGTATGCCTTAATATACAGAACCACCGTGCTTCGACACAGAATGCCTTAATATACAGAACTACCTTGCTTCGACATATATAGTACGCCTAAATATACAGAACCACCCTGCTTCGACTCAGGACACCTTAATATACAGAACCACCGTGCTTCGACACATAACACCTTAATATGCAGAACCACCGTGCTTCGACACAGCGAGCCTTAATACACAGAACCACAGTGTTTCTACACAGTATGCCTTAATATGCAGAACCACCGTGCTTCGAAACACAACGCCTTAATATACAGAGCCGCCACGTTTCGACACAGTACATCTTAATATACAGAACCACTGTGTTTCGACAGAGAATGTCTTAATATACAGAACCACCGTGCTTCGACACGAATTCTTTAATATACAGAACCACCGTGCTTCGACACGAATGCTTTAATATACAGAACCATCGTGTCTTGACATATATAGTACGCCTTAATATAGAGAACCACCATGCTTCGACAGAGTACGCCTTAATATACAGAACCACTGTGCTTCGACACGAACGCTTTAATATACAGAACCACCGTGTTTCGACACAGTATGCCTTAATATACAGAACCACCGTGCTTCGACATAGTATGCCTTAATATACAGAACCACCGTGCTTCGACACAGTATGCCTTAATATACAGAAACACCGTGCTTCGATGCAGAATGCCCTAATATACAGAACCACCGTGCTTCGACACAGAACATCTTAATATACAGAACCATCGTGCTTCGAAGCAGTATGCCTTAATATACGGAACCACCGTGCTTCGACACAGAACGCCTTAATATACAGAACCACCGTGCTTCGACACAGAATGCCTTAACTCTATACAAGTACAGTTAGCAGCGGTTAAAGTAAGGTGGACCATTGACGGGCGGTTGGCCTTAATATACAGAACCACCGTGCATAGACACAGTATGCCTCAATATCCTGAACCACCGTGCTTCGACACAGAACGCCTTAATATACAGAACCACCGTGGTTCACCATAGCACGCCTTAATATACAGAACCACCGTGTTCAACATAGCATGCCTTAATATACAGAGCCACCATGTTTCCACACAGTAAGCCTTAACATACAGAACCACCGTGCTTCGACATAGTACGCCTTAATATACAGAACCATCATGCTTCGACACAGAATGCCTTAACATACAGAACCACCGTGTTTCGACACAGAACGCCTTAATATACAGAACCACCGTGCTTCGACACAGAATGCCTTAACATACAGAACCACCGTTTTTCGACACAGAATGCCTTAACATACAGAACCACCGTGTTTCATCACAGAACGCCTTAATATACAGAACCACCGTGCTTCGACACAGTACACCTTAATATACAGAGCCATTGTGCTTTGACACAGAATGCCTTAATATAAAGAACCACCGTGCTTCGGCATAGTATGCCTTAATATACAGAAACACCGTGCTTCAATGCAGAACACCTTGATATACAGGACCACCGTGCTCCGACACACAAGCCTTAATATAAAGAACCACCGTGCTTCAACATAGCACGCCTTAATATACAGAATCACCGTGTGTCGACACAGTAAGCCTTAATATACAGAATCACCGTGCTTCGACATGGTGCGCCTTAATATACAGAACCACTGTACTTCCACACAGAACACCTTAATATACAAAAACGCCGTGCTTCGACATAGTTCGCCTTAATATACAGAACCACCGTGCTTTGACACAGAGCGCCTTAATATACAGAACCACCGTGCTTCAACACAACACGCCTTAATACACAGAACCACCGTGCTTCGACACAGCTCCCCTTAATGTACAGAACCACCGTGTTTCGACATAGTATGCCTTACTATACAGAACCTCCGTGCTTCGACAGAGAATGCCTTAATATACATAACCACCATGCTTCGACACAGAACGCCTTAATATACAGAACCACCGTGGTTCACCTTAGAGCGCCTTAATATACAGAACCACCGTGTTCAACATAGCACGCCTTAATATACAGAGCCACCGTGTTTCAACACGGTAAGCCTTAATATACAGAAACACCGTGCTTCGACATAGTACGCCTTAATATACAGAACCACCATGCTTCGACACCGAATGCCTTAATACACACAACCACCGTGCCTCGACACAGAACGCCTTAATATACAAAACACCGTGCTTCGACACAGAACACCTTAATATACAGAACCACCGTGCTTCGACATAGTACGCCTTAAAATACAGAACCACCGTGTTTCGACACAGAACGCCTTAATATACAGATCCACCGGCTTCGACACAGAATGCCTTAAAATACAGAACCACCATGCTTCAACATAGCACGCCATAATATACAGAGCCACCGTGTTTCGACAAAGTAAGCCTTAATATACTGAACCACCGTTCTTCGAAACACAACACCTTAATATACAGAGCCACCATGTTTCGACAAAGTAGGCCTTAATATACAGAACCACCATGCTTTGACACAGTAAGCTTTAATATACAGAACCACTGTGCTTCGTCACAGTACGCCTTAATATACAGAACCACTGTGCTTTGACACAGTACGCTTTAATATACAGAATCACCGTGCTTCGACATGATTGCTTTAATATACAGAACCACCGTCCTTCAACACAGAACGCTTTAATATACAGAAACACCGTGCTTTGACATAGTATGCCTTAATATACAGAGCCACCGTGCTTCAACACAGAACGCCTTAATATACAGAACCACCGTGCTTCGACACAGAACGCCTTAATATACAGAACCACCGTGCTTCAACATAGCATGCCTTAATATACAGAACCACCGTGCTTCGACACAGAACGCCTTAATATACAAAACCACCGTGGTTCACCATAGCATGCCTTAATATACAGAACGACCGTGTTCAACATAGCACGCCTTAATATACAGAGCCACCGTGTTTCTGCACGGTAAGCCTTAATATACAGAAACACCGTGCTTCCACATAGTACGCCTTAATATACAGAACCCCCGTGCTTCGACACAGAACGCCTTAATATACAGAACCACCGTGGTTCACCATAGCATGCCTTAATATACAGAACCACCGTGTTCAACATAGCACGCCTTAATATACAGAGCCACCGTGTTTCTACACGGTAAGCCTTAATATACAGAACCACCGTGCTTCGACATAGTACGCCTTAATATACAGAACCACCGTGCTTCGATTCAGAACGCCTTAATATACAGAACCACCGTGCTTAGACACAGAACGCCTTAATATACAGAACCACCGTGTTTCGACACAGAACGCCTTAATATACAGAACCACCGTGCTTCAACATAGCACGCCTTAACATATAAAACCACCGTGCTTCGACACAGAACGCCTTAATATACAGAACCACCGTGCTTCAACACAGAACACCTTAATATACAGAACCGCCGAGGTTCACCATAGCATGCCTTAATATACAGAACCACCGTGCTTCAACATAGCACGCCTTAATATACAGAGCCACCGTGTTTCGACACAGTAAGCCTTAATATACAGAACCACCGTGCTTCGACATAGTATGCCTTAATATACAGAACCACCGTGCTTCGACACAGAATGCCTAAACATACAGAACCACCATGTTTCGACACAGAACGCCTTAATATACAGAACCACCGTGCTTCGACACAGAATGCCTTAACATACAGAACCACCGTGTTTCGACACAGAATGCCTTAACATACAGAACCACCGTGTTTCATCACAGAACGCCTTAATATACAGAACCACCGTGCTTCGACACAGTAAGCCTTAATATACAGAATCACCATGCTTCGACATAGTGCGCCTTAATATACAGAACCACCGTGCTTCGACACAGAACGCCTTAATATACAGAACCACCGTGCTTCCACACAGAACACCTTAATATACAAAACCACCGTGCTTCGACATAGTTCGCCTTAATATACAGAACCACCGTGCTTCGACACAGAGTGCCTTATTATATAGAACCACCGTGCTTCAACACAGCGCACCTTAATATACAGAACCACCGTGCTTCGACACAGAACCCCCTTAATGTACAGAACCACCGTGTTTCAACATAGTACGCCTTACTCTACAGAACCACCTTGTTTCAGCACAGAATGCCTTAATATACATAACCATCAGGCTTCGACACAGAACGCCTTAATATACAAAACCACCGTGCTTCGACACAGAACACCTTAATATACAGAACCACCGTGCATCGACATAGAACGCCTTAATATACATAAACACCGCGTTTCGACACAGAACACCTTAATATACAAAACCACCGTGCTTCAACACTGAACACCTTAATATACAGAACCACCGTGCTTCGACATAGTACGCCTTAATATACAGAACCACCGTGTTTCCACACAGAATGCCTTAATATACAGAACCACCGTTCTTCGACACAGAACGCCTTAATATACAGAACCACCGTGCTTCAACATAGCACGCCTTAATATACAGAGACACGGTGTTTCGACACAGTAAGCCTTAATATACAGAACCACCGTTCTTCGAAACACAACACCTTAATATACAGAGCCACCAAGTTTCGACACAGTAAGCCTTAATATACAGAACCACCATGCTTTGACACAGTACGCTTTAATATACAGAACCACCATGCTTCGTCACCGTATGCCTTAATATACAGAACCACCGTGCTTTGACACAGTACGCTTTAATATAGAGAACCACCGTGCTTCGACACGAATGCTTTAATATACAGAACCACCGTCCTTCAACACAGAACGCCTTAATATACAGAACCACCGTGCTTTGACACAGTACGCCTTAAGATACAGAGCCACCGTGCTTCGACACAGAACGCCTTAATATACAGAACCACCGTGCTTCAACACAGAACGCCTTAATATACAGAACCACCGTGGTTCACCATAGCACGCCTTAATATACAGAACCACCGTGTTCAACATAGCACGCCTTAATATACAGAGCCACCGTGTTTCGACACGGTAAGCCTTAATATACAGAACCACCGTGCTTCGACACAGAATGCCTTAATATACATAACCATCATGCTCCGACACAGAACGCCTTAATATACAAAACCACCGTGCTTCGACACAGAACACCTTAATATACAGAACCACCGTGCTTCGACATAGTACGCCTTAATATACAGAACCACCGTGTTTCGACACAGAACGCCTTAATATACAGAACCACCGTGCTGCGACACAGAACGCCTTAATATACAGAACCACCGTGCTTCAACATAGCACGCCTTAATATACAGAGCCACCGTGTTTTGACACAGTAAACCTTGATATACAGAACCACCATGCTTTGACACAGTACGCTTTAATATACAGAACCACCGTGCTTCGTCACAGTATGCCTTAATATACAGAACCACCGTGCTTTGACACAGTACACTTTAATATACAGAACCACCGTGCTTCGACACGAACGCTTTAATATACAGAACCACCGTCCTTCAACACAGAACGCCTTAATATACAGAACCACCGTGCTTTGACATAGTACGCCTTAATATACAGAGCCACCGTGCTTCGACACAGAACGCCTTAATATACAGAACCACCGTGCTTCAACACAGAACGCCTTAATATACAGAACCACCGTTGTTCACCATTGCACGCCTTAATATACAGAACCACCGTGTTCAACATAGCACGCCTTAATATACAGAGCCACCGCGTTTCGACACGGTAAGCCTTAATATACAGAACCACCGTGCTTCGACATAGTACGCCTTCATATACAGAACCACCGTGCTTCGACACAGAACGCCTTAATATACAGAACCACCGTGTTTCGACACAGAATGCCTTAATATACAGAACCACCGTGCTTCAACATAGCACGCCTTAACATACAGAACCACCGTGCTTCGACACAGAACGCCTTAATATACAGAACCACCGTGCTTCAACACAGAACGCCTTAATATACAGAACCCCCGTGGTTCACCATAGCACGCCTTAATATACAGAACCACCGTGTTCAACATAGCACGCCTTAATATACAGAGCCACTGTGTTTCGACACAGTAAGCCTTAATATACAGAACTACCGTGCTTCGACATAGTACGCCTTAATATACAGAACCACCGTGCTTCGACACAGAATGCCTTAACATACAGAACCACCGTGTTTCGACACAGAACGCCTTAATATGCAGAACCACCGTGCTTCGACACAGAATGCCTTAACATGCAGAACCACCGTGTTTCGACACAGAATGCCTTAACATGCAGAACCACCGTGTTTCGACACAGAATGCCTTAACATACAGAACCACCGTGCTTCGACACAGAATGCCTTAACATGCAGAACCACCGTGTTTCGACACAGAATGCCTTAACATGCAGAACCACCGTGTTTCGACACAGAATGCCTTAACATACAGAACCACCGTGTTTCGACACAGAATGCCTTAACATGCAGAACCACCGTGTTTCGACACAGAATGCCTTAACATGCAGAACCACCGTGTTTCGACACAGAATGCCTTAACATACAGAACCACCGTGCTTCGACACAGAATGCCTTAACATGCAGAACCACCGTGTTTCGACACAGAATGCCTTAACATGCAGAACCACCGTGTTTCGACACAGAATGCCTTAACATGCAGAACCACCGTGTTTCGACACAGAATGCCTTAACATGCAGAACCACCGTGTTTCGACACAGAATGCCTTAACATGCAGAACCACCGTGTTTCGACACAGAATGCCTTAACATACAGAACCACCGTGCTTCGACACAGAATGCCTTAACATGCAGAACCACCGTGTTTCGACACAGAATGCCTTAATATGCAGAACCACCGTGTTTCGACACAGAATGCCTTAACATACAGAACCACCGTGTTTCGACACAGAATGCCTTAACATGCAGAACCACCGTGTTTCGACACAGAATGCCTTAACATGCAGAACCACCGTGTTTCGACACAGAATGCCTTAACATACAGAACCACCGTGCTTCGACACAGAATGCCTTAACATGCAGAACCACCGTGCTTCGACACAGAATGCCTTAACATGCAGAACCACCGTGTTTCGACACAGAATGCCTTAACATGCAGAACCACCGTGTTTCGACACAGAATGCCTTAACATGCAGAACCACCGTGTTTCGACACAGAATGCCTTAACATGCAGAACCACCGTGTTTCGACGCAGAATGCCTTAACATACAGAACCACCGTGCTTCGACACAGAATGCCTTAACATGCAGAACCACCGTGTTTCGACACAGAATGCCTTAACATGCAGAACCACCGTGTTTCGACACAGAATGCCTTAACATACAGAACCACCGTGTTTCGACACAGAATGCCTTAACATGCAGAACCACCGTGTTTCGACACAGAATGCCTTAACATACAGAACCACCGTGTTTCGACACAGAATGCCTTAACATACAGAACCACCGTGTTTCGACACAGAATGCCTTAACATACAGAACCACCGTGTTTCGACACAGAATGCCTTAACATACAGAACCACCATGCTTCGACACAGTACACCTTAGTATACAGAGCCATTGTGCTTTGACACAGAATGCCTTAATATACAGAACCACCATGCTTCGGCATAGTATGCCTTAATATACAGAAACACCGTGCTTCGATGCAGAACACCTTGATATACAGGACCACCGTGCTTCGACACAGTAAGCCTTAATATACAGAACCACCGTGCTTCGACATAGTACGCCTTAATATACAGAGCCATCGTGCTTTGACACAGAACGCCTTAATATACCGAACCACCGTGTTTCGACAGAGTATGCCTTAATATACAGAACCACCGTGCTTCGACATAGTATGCCTTAATATACAGGACCACCGTGCTTTGGAACAGAACGCCTTAATATACTGAAGCACAGTCAATCTGGATTATAAGTCTTACCCATTGACACTCGGAAATTAGCGCGGATCAGGATCGAACCGGGAACCTATCGGTTTAAGGCCAATGCTCTAACCACTGAGCTATCATATTCGTGTAAGGTTTCGGTGCCCAGCAATACTATAAAACTTTTAAAACTGTATTTTCTAGAGTTGTATTTTCATGTTATTATTTAAAAGCCTTAAACAACGGTACTACGCACTCGGCGCGGGTCAGGATCGAACTGTGAACCTTTTAGTTTAAAGTCCATAGCTCTAACCAATGGGCTACCGTGCTCCTGTAAAATTCAGGCGACAAGCAATACTTTAAACTATTTACAACTGTATTTTCTAGAATTGTATTTTCTAGTTATGACTATACATGGTTTGAAATAAACCATTAGCTTTTTCAAAGATGTGCCAACTTGCCAGTTGGTATTTTGCCATACCTTTTAAATTGCTGATGATTCATTTGATTCAGTTATATTAATATGTAGAAATACAATTCTAGAAAATACAGTTGTAAACGTTTTATAGTATTGGGTCCAGATCACTAATAATTATGTAGATTGGAGAACTGATAATCGTCAAACAGACATTTACTGGTTTGCTGTTTTACTGGTAAAATAAGACCCAGTCACCAATGCTTGGGAGGTGCAAACACTCTCTAAAATGGGCAACATGGCTTATGAACCCTCACCTCTGGTCTTGAGTTGATACTCATGTTGTGGTCATCATTAGCCATTGTGCAAAAATATGTGACCTTAAACACCAATAAATAAATAAATAAATAAATAAATAAATAAATAAATAAATAATGAACGCGGTCTCGAAAACTCAAGAGAAAAGCTAGTGTGAACAACCTTCAAGCAATAATAACTAACAGCACACTCGCGGCAATTGCAGTTTCACCCATTGAACCATGTTGGTATCTGCCACATCAGTTTAGTGGCAGCAAGTGGAAGAGTTTATATTCATTATTTAGGGGTAGTCCAATTAATATTTTCAACATGCAGCTGCACGTTGAAAATATTGATTTGTCTACCACACACATGAACTTAACATCCATCCCATTTAATGAAATTATAACGCATCATGTCCCTGGAAGAAAAAGCGATCGCTTGGGTTCAAATCGTTAATTGCGCTGTTTGATAAGCCCACCATTGTTTATCTGGTACATTTGCCGGTCCAAAAAGCATACAGTTGGGATAGTATTAATCGAGTTATGAAAAACTCACCTCGACCAATCATGTGCAAGTAAATCGTGTATCATTATAGAAAATTAATTTATTATGAAATAAAGTTGTCTGTCCATCAGTTAAACAAAATTAGCACATAAAGGCTCGATGCAACAAGTGAAAAAGTTTAAGACGTCTGGTGTGATGCAATGCAATCTGGATGAAATGGGTACGGAAATCTTCAGTCATCCCTAGGTGCACCACGCAACGCTAAATATGTAGGTTTACATTGCTTTGCAGTCATCGTTGTGTGTATCATACTATGTGGGGCGCGGTGGCTCAGTAGGTAGAGGTGCAGGCTGCAAGCCGAGTGGACCTCGGTTCGAATCCCACCTGCAGCAACCGCGTTGTGTCCTTGGGCAAGACACTTCACCGTCATTGCCCATGTGGGGGCACGGTGACGTCTGTACTAAGGCATACTGCACGTTGATGGTGCACTTGTCTTCAACCAATGCTAAACCTGCTTGTGTGGAGTTTGTATGTTGGGGAACTGACAGTTGCTCGCCGTTGCTCGGTGGTTTTCTCCGGGTATTCCGGCTTCCTCCACCCGTAAAACTGTCATGGTCATGATTAGCCATTGTGCAGATATATGTGACCTTAAACACCAATAAATAAATAAATAAATATCATACTATGTGATTGATTCCAGTAGAGTATTTGGTACACGCACGATTCGGCGCCAGGAGTTACAATATAATGCTGGTTGTATATGTTCATGACCATGCCGGTGGGTAAAATATTATGAATATTACGCGGTTTGGGGTGTCTGTACCAAAATATTATACCTCACGTGACTTTCCGTTCCTCTTATTGGCTCACTACTGGCACTCTATCTCTTGTAGCGTCCTTTGCGATCACTAGCCCAGCAATATGCCCTCTGGATGTGAGGATTACGACACCGATGTTTCCCTGAACGGGCGCTATTACGTTTCTCCTTTTAGGCTAATGGGCTCTGGATTTTCGGTGTCTAAACGTTCAAACATTAAGTGGTGAAAGAATAAATGAGGCATTAATCGATAATCCAGCATTATTTCAGTGAATGTTTCGAAAAAATTCGCTGAATCGGTGAAACTGTCGACAGAAAAGACTATATGAAATTGTGAAGCGACTTGAAAATTACCTGGCAAAAAAAGATTTCCCAGTTGGCTATCTGTAAGACAGATTTGCTTTTTGACTGTTCGCTTTATTAAAACAATCAGCCAGATTTCTTTTGAAGTGAGTTCGATATAATATAAAGATTAGTGCATGTCTTGTCGTTAACGAGTCCCCTATAGTGCCTGGCCAACGCTAGGCCATGCGCTATTCCTTAAATAGTGATCCATGATGAAGAGTAGTACATGCGCGGGATGCTCTATTTTTTCTCGAGGAGCACTATTATAATATTAGAACGTTTCTTTTCATGTTCTATCGGTCGATAGTGCCTGAGGTTGTGTGATTTCTGAAACAAAACCTTCAACATGAAAAGAAACGTTCTAATTATTTTATTATGCCAAACAGAAAATAGCTTTCATTGTTAAGCTTTAACTGCGACATGCCATCAATCTTCTAATAACAATGTAGTCGAATCCAAAAACATGACGTCATTTCGAACGAATGATGTCTCTTAAGGAATTGCCAGATCACCAAATTAGAAAATGACTTGCCACAAGTGCCGTCACTTTGGGAGTTTCTATATCACCAAATGCCAGTGTTTACAGTTGCATCTTGCTGTTCATGTTATAATTCATTGTTAATGCTTGTATGATAAGTGGTATAAATTAATGGAATATAAATTCATGTTTCTTGGACGACGACAGTTGTTAGAGTTAAGCGGAATGAAACAATTTATTTTGAACTTGAGACGGAGGCTCAGTGAGGTCGAGGAGTACAAAACTTGTGGAAATATAATTGATTGAAGTCGTAACTCATATTCAGGATTCACTGAAGTGGTGAACAACACGTGAGTTTTTAATATTTCTGATTCCTTTGAATTCATTGTTTGCAGTTAGAATTGAAAACACGCCCACTGAAGAAGATATATTTGTTGGTAAGTTTGTGTCTATCGGTGACGAAAAAAGTTAAACGGACACGGCGCCAGCGTTTGGTGTTGAGAAATTCCAATCAGAGCATGCGTAATCGACGGTGATCAATGGAAGTGGAGCTTACATTTTCTTTGTTCTCTTGTCTCCAGGGAAGAACGTTCCGATAGTACCCGTGTTTTGCCCCAAAACTCCAGTACTATGACTTTTAGAAGGTATCAGACTAACCAATCATGGCTGATGTTACAAACGTGAGTCATAATAATTTCTCATTGTCAACGAGATGCCTTGCAATAGTTATTATATTATCCTGAACAAACCGAGAAAGAATTTTGCTACTTATCAGGATTCCGATCCTGTCTATTGACAAGGACCTTTTCCAACACGAACACTTTCATTCTTTAACTTAGAAATAGTATTCCATAGAAAAATATTACACAGAGACACTTTGTATTTTCTTTCCCCCAAAACCGAACGTATTCACACTCACAATCGCTGAAAATGAGATTCCACTCCCAGCATCGCATTCCACTCTCATCGATGACAGACTATTTTTGTTTTTGTTTTATTGTTTATTGTTTACTAATTGGTTGAGTCAAATCAATTATAAATGGTTGTTTTGGGAAAACAAATAAGGAGAAAATAAAATATATACAAAAGCTCACTGTGCGGATTAGAGTAATGAACTATAGTCTGTACAGTTCACCTATCAACAATCAGAGATGTGGCTAGAGGGTTTTAGCTGGGGGGGGGGGGGGGGGGGGTGCCACCGGTGTAAATTCCAATTGTGAGTAGTTTCGATAGGTGGTTGCACTGCAGCGGTGGGTGATATCTTTTAACCCTTTAACCAACGAATCGCCCGCATCCGCCCGCGTAATATGCAAATACAGCTGCTGAAAAAATATTATTTTTCGAAAAATGCCAACAAAACCATATCATGTGTACCCTCTTTGGAACGAGCTCGTCGAGCTCGTTTCAAAGAGGGGTCACATGATATGGTTTTGTTGAAATATTTTAAAAAATTTTAAAAATGATATTTAAAATAATGAAATATAGTTCACTTATCGACAAACGATGGCCAACATGTGTATGTATTGCATTACCGATACTCTGCTGTAAGAACAAAAGCTGTTATATTCCTCGATCAAATCGCGATATTGTTGCGATACAGTAACATCCGAGGATGAAGGGTTCATAAAAATAATATTATAAACTACAGAACGGCCTCTGTGGAAAAAATAATATTATAAACTACAGAACGGCCTCTGTGGACTGTTCACCTTCCAGGTGTGGGCAATATTTTCACAGACACAATAATATTAGATTCCAAACACCAATTATGGGAATAATCATCAAAAATGTAATTAATAAAGCACCGGGTACAACACGGGTACAACACGGGTACAACACGGCGATCCATTAATTAAAATGTTGCTGATGTTGATTTTTATAACTTGGTAAACGCATGCGCGGATATCATTACCTACGCGTGGATTACATCCAGTCCACGGCGACTATTGATTTATTTATTTATTGTTTTTCAGGTCACATATTTCTGCACGATGGCAAAGCATAATTCCCCACCCCCAAACATACACACACATGGCGACAGTACTGTAACATGACTTTCAAAGTTGCTCCATTTAAAAGACGAAAAATTACCGTTGTTAAACAAAAATATTTAATCATTTGATACTTTTTTATATCTTATGACATACGAAATCAAACAGCGCATTTATACTTTGTGGTTATTTGGTTTGTTATTATTTATCGATTTTTTAAAGTTTTAACCTCAATTTTCTCTCGAATAGTGCTTAGTGACAACCGTTGAGCCAAACGTTATCACAGCTTTAAATAATAATATAATCCTGCTGTCAAGACTTCTTAACTGGTTGAGTGCTAGAAGCCACTATCAGGGCTTTCAAAAATGAGGATACCAGAGCACAAGCCAACACTTTCCTTGCTTATATTTCATATTCAGTCAAACACAAATAATATTATGTTTATAATAATTTGTTTAATTACAAATTACTGGAGAGTGCCTGTGGGCACTCTCCTATAATTTGTAATAAAACAAGTCTTGAATAATAAATTCAGACCACCAAAGATAATCTAGCCCTCAACGAGATAATCACTAATATGAAAAAATATCTTGTTATTTGTATTTTCCGGCGCTTGACATCGCATTTTGAAAAACAAACTGAATTCCCATTGACGTTTGAACGTCAGGATAATTAAAGTCTCAAAGGGCTAAGTAAGGTTGACCTAATTTGTGTAAACTGTTTATTTGAACAACACTGTTAGCAAACATTCGGATAGTGATCAGGAGTCTATTGTTATTCTCAAATTGCACGATATCTTCATCAGAAGCAGGTTCAGGAAAACATTCAAAGTAAATTGTGATGCTTTGGTTGATGATCATGATGCGACACTATCAAGCCTAAATCAAAATTAACGTCCTGTATGGAGATCAAAGCTAGTGTTATGGTGTTTTTATTACCGCTTTCTCCGTACTGCACTTCAGCTTGGATATTCTGGTTCCGATCTGTGGTTTTAAGATTTGCGTTTTCAGCGGTCTGTTGCGCGTCTGAATTTTTAACTTGTGTCCAGAAGTAAAGTATTTACCTTGAGGTTTGGCAACTTCTTTTTTCTGTCTTGTTAATTTGTTAAAGAAGACTATTTTCAGTGAATAATTAAGTCATTCAACGATGACTCATAGCGATCGTTAGACTTTTTGTCTAGTCAGCCACGCTGTGGAGTTCATGAATAGATCCGCTTGAAATTTGGCACATTTTTTGTCCTTAACTTCTAGTTCTCACGGCAGCTTTAGAGTTTTAACTTCACACCTTTCTCCAACACGGCGTCCATTTCATGCGGTTTTTTTCTCGTCTTGTAATATCAATGCCTGAATCAAATCTGGTTCTGTCAAAACTTGAATATCCCATCTCAAGCAAACAAAAACAAAATAAATATCCAATAATGTCGTACCGACCCAGGGAATTTTCAACGGTTATGGCCGATATTTCGGGTCATCCTTTTTCCCACCAATGTCACAAATCATTGAATTTCATCCGTATTTTATGCAATTCTAGTATGTTGTAGAGCTAAAAAAAAGAAGTTTATTTTATTTCTCGATTAACGTCATTTTCAATGTTTTAACATAATTTCAAGTTTTGACTTTACCCCTCCCCTCTAGTGACAGTCCTAATACACTGACAGTCCCAAATACATGACATAACACTGGATAAATATCACACACGTGGCAAGGAATGGCTGAGGTCGGCAAGGGGCATTTCCATCCAGATTGTCGTAAAATGGTATGACGTTATTGGTGATCCAGATCGGGTAGTTAAATTGCAAAGTACAAACTCGAAATCAAGGCTTTTTTAGTACTCATGATCCTGAAAAAAAAGTTGAAAACATTTTAAAAATCCTACGTCAAATACCGGAGATATGATATCAATACTGACAGGTGTTACCACTCTCAACTGGTGACATCCCCGCCCTAAAACTGCATAACATTGCACTAGAATAATATATCAGGCGGCAAGAGAAATATTTGCGCCCAAGCATCATGCAGTTTTATACACATTGCTGGAAATTCGTTTACGCTATGATAAGATTGTAAGATTGTCGATCGAATGTAGGAAAGGGACAAAATTAAATTTTACTGCATAATGTTGAAATCACAGGAGCTTTTAGTACTCATGTTCCCGAATGACAAGTTAAAAAAATTTAAAATGCGACGTCACATGCATGGATATGACATCACTACCAACAGGCGTTCCCCTTTCTCATCCAATGGCAGCCCTACACCCCTAAACCTACATAAAGTAGCTCTTTAATATTAGTGCAGACAGAAACATTATTACTTGACTTCAAACATTATGAAGTTTTATTCAGATTGTAGGGAAACTGTACACGCTATGATGTTATTGGGGATCAAAGGTCGGGAAACGTAGATATTTAATTTCACTGCATAAAGTTTGCTAATGTTTGCATATTAGTAGTTCTTGCCAAATCATCAATAAAAAGTATAAAGAAATTTTGCTATAAACTATTCCCTTATTTTACACAGGACTCGCACAAACTTATTTCATTTTAATTAATATCAATTGCTGTGTGTAATCAACGTGACCCCTACACATATTCAGATATGTTCTATATACAACACGCGTGCAGTCCGGTCTGCGTGTGTGAACATTGTGTAAGAACGCTCCCGCTTGGTCGTTACGTATCAGATTGACGTTAGAGCATGGTTGAAATGCGCCGACACAAAACAGTGTCAAGCCATACACGACGAACGTAAACAGACCACCGACTAGGGTGTTTTTCTTTAAAAATATCAGTTTCATCCACTTATTTTTACGATTAATAGCGGTATAAATAGAGAGCACAACTCGAGTAGCATGTATGAGGAGGTGAGCAGGAATAATCGGCATCCTTGGTGGAGTATTTCGTGTATTTCAGACATGCCTCAAGTTGTGGAAAGTATTTGTCAAGGAACAAACAGTCAGAATGTAAATTTTATTTTGTAAATTTTGGACTCGAATATGATTGTTTAAATATCCCAGGTAAACCAATCTAAACGAGGAACTTGGAATTTCCAAGCAATCTCTACTCTGGTATATTCAACCAAAGATTGACGTTATTTATTTAGATGGGTTCTCTCTCTGTTCAGGTTGGAAACGAAATCGAACGTGTTTTGTATCACCACATGTTCGATACAATTTTATTCTTATCGTACAGACAGAACAGTGGAAATTCCGTGCTTTACATTGATAGGTGTATGATAGATGTTTCGAACTGAACCACACCTGCATGCTCTAATTCTGTGCTTTAATATTATGAACAACAAAACATATTTCGAGAGACGCGGCCAAACGCCTTTTGGAAAATCAATAAATGTTACGAGAATCCCATGCTTTCTTTGAATAAGCGCAGTGAGCCAATAAATAGTTCCTATGCACGATCACGCTTGCCTTAATCTACATTGTTTATATGCAATAAGTCAGTTATAGTTAACATACCTCATCAAACTATTTCTTTCAGCGCTGTATCATATAGTTTACCACATTTCGATAAAAGGGAAGTCTCTCTTTAGTTCCGTTGAATGTTTCAAAAGATCTCTCCTTAGAAAGTGGATAGGAAATTTATTATTATTTCATAAAATATGAGTTAATACCCTTTGAACTCTAGTGGTATCGCCCATGCCAGTCCAATGGCAGCAATTAGAAGAGTCCATTTTCATTATTTGGGGTAGGCCAATCAATATTTTCAACGTGCAGCCTCGGGGCTGCACGTTGGAAATATTGGTTGGTCTACCCAACACATTTACTGACAGCCATCCTATTCAATGATGTTATGACGTATCATGTTGCTGGCCGGAAAAACGGCCGCTCGGGTCCAAAGGGTTAATTACACTTGACTGCTTCAGAACATCGTCTGGAATTTAATGGAAGCCCACAAACGCACCCTTTCTGGTCTCTCTGACAGCACTATATTCCGAGCATTTCAATTGTCTTATCTAAGCTCAAATTCTACTTCAGCAGTGGGTCACAACATTTATTTTGCATAAATAATGTTTTGTCCAAACCATTTTGTAAGAGATTAATATGAAGTCCCCGATACCCATTTCATTTGGATTGTGCAAGGCACAAAACGCGGCAATGCATTCATTAAACACTTTGGATTTATCTTTAGTTATTGGAGCACAATCACAGAACACTTCTTGTGGGATTTGATAATTTTTCGTTTTCCCCAGTCCTAGACCTTTATTTTTTCCCAAACATTTTCTGATGATCCGAGATCAACGCATCGATCCCTATCGTCACTTTTTTTTTAAATTCCGTTCATAAGTATGAGGTTTTTGGTAACAGTTATCACGTGCTTTGTTTAACTGCACTATCATGTTCTTGATTCGTGTGTATTTTTGATTAAAACATCTATGTGAAAACCAATAAGGTTTAACAAATTTAATTTTTGTGTTGTAGATGTTGCTGATTGCTAGGTGGTCAGAGTTGGAAATACATAATTTGATTTCTTCTAAAAATGTCTTAAATGGTTCACAGACCGTATCAAACAAAGTCGCGTGTTAGCGACGAAGATACATACAGCTATCTTTTACAGTCTTTCAAGATGTTACGAATGCCAAAATTTCGAAACAGAAGATTTGACTCCCACAAACGCCACATTTTTTTTTGCTTTTCGTTCGACTGTTGGGTTCACGGTAAATATCGAGGATATTAACTTCTTTCAAACTAACCAGCTGGAGAAGTATGGATGAATTCACTCATTTTGCTTTCACCATTTGCAGAATACTTCGATAAGGTAAATAACTTGTTGAAAATTCCCCATGCTACTTACTTTAACAATTACGCTTCCGAAAGCGACTATTGTCACCTATATGTTGTGATGA
Source organism: Pictodentalium vernedei (assembly GCA_031216915.1). Classification (NCBI taxonomy): domain Eukaryota; kingdom Metazoa; phylum Mollusca; class Scaphopoda; order Dentaliida; family Dentaliidae; genus Pictodentalium; species Pictodentalium vernedei. The sequence continues at coordinate 529,374,497 of CM062293.1, forward strand.
TTATCTGTACGTTACAGTATGCGCAGATCTAACCTACCATCTGATTAATTGTTGGAAAGGGCTCAGAGTGCCCTTTCCAACAATTAATCAGATGATAGAGTTTCCAATATGTCATAAATCTTATTAAACCCCATCGCATACAGGCGTACATGGAGGTCCTCCATATATGGTTGAAGTGGGCGTGGCAGTAAAAAGGGTTAAATGACGCGTCCGACATATCGAAAACCTTCCGCGACTCTCGCTGCAGGTGGAGCGAACTTCGCACAATGTTTGTTCTTAATTTTTTTAAATTTCTAGTAACCAAAAACACATTTTAGGATTGGGGAGATTGGGGAAATTTTTCTTATGTTATTTATTTCGAACTAATCTACAAGATTCCGTCGACAATAAATATGTTACTGTTCGTTTGAGGGGGAGTTTCTTTCTACCACGATTGTTGAGTATATTCACGTTACCCAAACAATAAAAAACGTTGAGGAATGTGCTAGGTATACCACGTGTGGACGCCGATAAACATGTGAGAACACGTCGTGTAAGAACGCATCTGTTTGGTCTTTACGCATTGAATGACGTTATGATGTGATTGAAATGTATCGATACGAAACGGTATCAAGCAAGAATGTAAACAGACCACTCACTGCGATACTTGTCTTTAAAATAATAGCCTTGTTTACAGAACACAGCTCGGGTAGAGTAGGGAGGAGAGGAATCGACGACCCCTGTTGAAGTTTTTCCTCTACAGAACAAACGCCGTAGACAGGTCGCAATCCAGTAATCGTTGTACCCTGTGCATCAGACCGTGCTTGTCGAAATCCACGTTTGGGCAATGATGTCCAGGCATGGGTTTACCAGATAATAAAAATTATCATCAGCAAAATTTTAATTAAAAAAGCGCCGGGTTGTTCCCTGTGATTCATTAATTAATTTTTTGATGATTATTTTTGTAATTAGTGTTTGGGATCTAATAGGATTTGCGTCAGTGGAAATATTGCCCTCCCGTGGAAAGTGACCAGCCCACGGCGACTGTATTGTATTTCACGCGCATTCGGCATACTCTGCTCCCGTACTCATCACGCAACCCTCATGGTCTGCCTTACTATTGACACGGCTATGATCTGTTTCGCACTTGTCATCCTTATGGTGCAGTATCACATATATATAGGGAAGTGATGTGTGTGGCATGGAGGTGCTTAATGTCGTGAAGTTTGTCGAGTCAATCTACAGTGAACAATGATGTCGTGTACTGGTTGAACAACGTCCATGTCCATGCAGGTCACACCGATTTTGATATAACCATCAACAAAACTAGGATTGTCTACAGTAGCATGGAACTGGGATCATAATCTTGTAACTGTTGGTATGTTACTTGAACCAATGACGTTGCAGGCAATGTACGTTCCAGTGAACAGAAATTTGTGGGCAATGCTAAATTTTCTTCAGTTTCTCTGAAGAATTCATCAGCGTACATATTGTAGGACTTCCAGTCAAAGTTTATAGGTACAAAGTTATTATCATTTGATTGATCGCTCTTTTATTTTGCGTATTATTAACCCCAAAACTTTATATTATTTTCTGGAAAAGCTATATTGTTGAATACATTTTCATTCGTTCGTTTCTCCATTCGTTTATTCGTTCGAGTGTGTCCGTGTTCCTTCGGTGGCGCTGTTTTCCATGATTTGCACGTACGTGCGTGCGTCCATTACTTGGAGGAGAGTGCAGACAAATATAACTTTATTATTACATTCGCAATTTCCCGTTGTACCTTGTTTCGGATAGAAAATAAATTAATGAGACGTTTTTTTTTTTAAGTTGCTGTATTTAGCATTCCGAGAACAACAATTTTAGAGCCAGGTCTAACCCAGATGTGTGTTTCCTCTGTTACACCGAGGCTAAAACATGATGAAAAACCCTGAACTCTCAGACAAGTTTGCTTTGCCTTTGGAGAAGAGCACTTGTTTTATATCATCTTTGTTAACCCTTTACCTAACCTGAAAAGCAGACGACACTTGCAAAAATAATTCTTGAATAACTAGTTTTTTTCACTTTTTGTCTCAAAAACATAGGTTATGACCCCTCGTTGGAACGAGCTCGATGAGCTCGTTCCAACGAGAGGTCATAACCTATGTTTTTGAGACAAAAATGAAAAAAATAATGAAAATTATTTGGCGATTTTTGAGAATAGCGCTGGCCGGTTTTGGCCTTTGGCCGTTACGTTAGGTAAAGGGTTAAACTAAATCCAATACCCGTTTGTTTTTCATGAAGAATAATTTAGCTGTTACTCTCGCAACATGCGTAGACCACATGTATTTCTTTGATAAATTTACGTAATTGTTCTATAGGTCGGTTTTATATGAATCATACCACCATATGTTACGTTTATTATACAATGCGAAACACTCAGGAAAATCGCTGTACACGTTCATTTACATTCCGAATTTACGTCTGACTTTCTCTGAACCTGGTGAATGAGTTCAGTACTTAACACTTTGTCGGTAGCGAGAGTTTTTAATTTATTGTGATCTTCATCGTAGAACGTATTCGAACAAAGCAGCGCTTTTTAGTGAAAAACATAAGCGTACATTTGTGCGATGTGTTAAGGGGACGTCCAACCTAACTTTGGTCAAATTTCATGTAATTTTCTTTCAAGTCTAAAAAAGGCCCAAAATGAATAACCCCAAAAAAATTATATTCCAAAATGCTTGGAATGAAACATAGAACATGTGGAAACTGAAATTTGCCATGGAACTGCTGCCATGTGTAAATAGCACCACCTGAAAGTCTGCTATGGCATAAGTAAGAGAACAAAATTTCTACAATAAAATACCTCAAAATAAAATAACAGCTGTATTCTAGAAACATTTAAGTACATACTCGAAGAAATCTTTTCCTAATTCATGAAAGTAATGAAGATTGAGACCAAATGTTATAAGTGGAGTGTTCACTGATTGAAGGCAGACATTTTCTTTTGTTTATGTTTTGATTTGGGGAGTTCAACAAAGGTCAACTTGAAGGAGTCCAGCAGAAGAAGTATGGAAGGACAAAAGAGTGTCTCCCAATATCAAGATGTATGTGTTACTGTAATGGTTTGGAAAGAAAATATGATATTCTCCTATGTAGAATGCACTGCAAAGTCATACATTGTAGTTGAATAAATATATTTACAAACCCCTTGCACTGTAACCCCTTTTATCCCATGCATCAATTTGATAGTGATTAAATTGTTCAATTTGTCTGGTTTATCAATAAGTATATTAGCTTTGTTTAACTCTTGGACACCAATACACTCATGATATCTGTTGGAGAAGAAATAAGGGTAACTGTAACCTGTCACTGCAATAAACCATTTAATGTACTTAAAAGTACATTGTTATTCAAAACACATCAAATCAACCTTACATAACCATTATTGCATGTACTTTCCCCAAGGAGGCTTATTGACATATTGAGATCAGAAGGGCACATCCAGAGGGTCTCACATATTTTTTTCAAGAACGCAGTACACAAAGCAATCCCCAAAAGATGACAAGTGAGCTCCATTTGACACAAAAAAATTTCGGGGGGGGGGGGGGGGGGGGGGTCTCTCTTCCTTGTATGACTCTACCTCCGGCACTCAAGGCATATGCCTTTTTTCTCAAAGTTTAACTCTTTTTTCTTTTTGAAGATCCTGGCCACACATGTTCCAAACACTATCAGACAGGTAAACCTCCAAATAAGTGTACCTGCAAAAATCATGTTACATTGCAAAACATTCTTTTTAGAGTTTTAGTTCTGGACCTTTCATGCTTCTTACTTCCAACTATAACACTTAATTTATCGATTAATGGGTGAATAGAAAAGTCCTGCCATAATCAACATTTTGAGTTCCATGAGCCTTCAAAACAGCTCCGATAAAAGTGTCAAACATCAGATTGGTGGCTTTATACAGAATATTCATTAGGTTGTTGCTTGATAAGTAATAGGAACAAAATCTTCACAAGAAAATTCTGTAGCAATACAATTGAGGGTATTAGCAGGCACTTTGCAACAAATTGTAACAAATCAACTAGTTATAAACAAAATTTTCTAACTCAAAAGAGTGAAAAAGTACCACAACTCTGAAAAAATGTGGGAAGAAACACATGCTACAGCAGCTACACAGGCATTGTTTCCCCATGATGCTCGATCACAAAACCAAATATCCTTCAAATTGGAGTAGCAATGGTTGAGATACAAGAGGGAATGTTGGTACATGTAATGATGAATGGGTAAGACTAAGATTAAGAGGACAGGGGTCACCACTGCACGGCCCTAGATGCACCTTTGATTTTCCAACTTCCAGGTCTGGGGCATAATAATCGCAACACACCCACCTTATCAGTTCATAATTTCAGTAAAATAAAAGAAATTATCAATTTGAATTAAATAACAGATGATGGAAAATATTTGGCTTCCTTCGCCTTCTCGTACTATTTAATTACCACAAACAATATCAGTTTGATGCCGACAAACGAAACTGAACGCATGTGGTTTGGTTAAAAAGTAACTCGGCATGAATAATGAAGAAATTGCGAATATTTCATTTATTTAAAAGCCAATTGCAGCTAATATTGACCGTGCATTCGATAATTCGTTTCGGTTTTGACCACACGGCCACGCTGACACTCCGTGACAGCGGTTATGTTTATTGTGATATGCAAATTGGGGGATGGTTTCCGGTGAAGGAGATTTGTCACATTTGTCAGTGTAAAACGATCATAAAAGACACTGATCGACGCTTGTATTACTATGGTTGGTTGCAAGAAAAAACTAAATTCTCAGCATCGTCCAAGCGCACCTTATTTAAAAGCACGAATGCATCATTTTCAACCCCTCTTCAATCGGTCCTTTGCAGACATCAAACATACCCGCCTTCAAATTCCATGGTTACTAGGAAGTAAATAACTTCGCAGCGACAGGGGGAAATTAACACGCTCAATATAGTTCCAGGTCACTTGGAATATACTTCGTGAAAAAGTGATTTTTGAAGCATTCTGCTTACTTTGTTATGAATATTGCCTTATTTTATATGTATCGTCCTGATTTTATACACTCGGTTATTTTTTTTACAAGTGGTTCATGTTGTCTTTCAAGTGCGCAATAATTCCGATTTTTTGTCAACAAAAAAGTTCAGACGGCCTGTAAACACGAGAGGGAATTTCGAACCATATTTTGCAGTTATGACATTAACAGCTCAAGTACTTGCTGTCACCTGTTTGCAAATACGCTCATACATTGTCTCGAACAAATAAAGGGCGTGATCACGTCCTTGCATTCTTACGATTGCCCAAATTGAGTATTTCTGCAAGAACCACATCGTAATCACATGACCTGAAAAACATCGTTGAAACATGGCCACATCCGGAACATCAAAAATTTGTGTTGATGTTATTACATTCAAACGTCAAAACCCACCAGAGTGTGTGTCAAAAAAAATGCTTTCTCCGAGTCTGTAGTATGTTATCATTATATTGAGGACAAGGCTTTCGAATTACCGATTATTTTGTGGTTTTACCGGTTCGTTACTTATGCCATTTGCAAATTAATCTTCTTCAAAATCATAAAATTCACTTTTTTTCCTGAAAAAAATTATATGTACCTTTTCTATGCACTTTACTCATTATTTTGATATATAATTTGCCTTTCCTTACTTCTCTTATCTGTTTCTGAGGCATTGGGAAAAATGTCAAAAAATTGACCAAAGTTAGGTTGGACGACCCCTTAAAGAAATACGAGAAAGGAGTCTATCAAGCTTTGGCCTCTTCCACAAGTTTAAGTTTGAGAGTGCCTTTCCTGAATTTATTTGCCAGTGACTTTTTTCTTTGTTCTTTTTCTTATTAAACCTTTCTTAATAACCCTTTATCCAACGCAAGCGATATTATTTTTTTTTAATTTAATTAATGTTATGTTTATTTTTAACGACAAAATTTTACAGAGAATCAGAAATAATGAACGGCAAAATATGTCGGACAATGAGAAAGAATTACTGCATGACAAAATTTTACGAAGAATCAGAAATAATGAACGACAATATATGTGACGGACGATCAGAAGTAATGAACGACACAATGTTATAAGTTATTGTGATGAAGTGACGGTAATATGGTCTTAAGTTTGCGGCTCGGGGCTTATGTGCAATTGACACGCGACGTAAATGTTTGTAACAGTGGTGATGCATGGGCAACCCGACTTCTTATTTAATGAGAGCGTACTAAAAATGACACAAAATTGGTCATGCTGCGACTCAAACATCTCCAATCGGCCGCACACCTTCATGTTCATGACTACGTGTGTGATATACAGTTAAAATTAGGAATCCTGTCACTAACTGTGTGCTTATCTAGGCTTAATTACGCGTAGGAATTGCGCTCAATTGCTATATTGAATGGCACCCAAAGCACAGGAGGATCTCCTTCTTACTCATAGTAACACAGGCAATATTCCTGCCAAGGGACCTCCGGGTTACTCGGAGGACCATTGGCTGAAACATTGCTTGTGCACAGGCCATATGTACAGAATTTGATTGCCCTACTATGGTCATAACGCGTAGATTAACTCTCAGATCGACGTGCTATTTGTGCGCATGTCATGCAGTTTTAACTGTACGTCCAAGAAGCAAAACAAATTACATGAGAAAGTACTAGATTACAATCAAATATGAAACGATATGTACGACGCCAAACCAGATGAACAATACAAGTCCTTTACTTCCAGATCTGGACTAATGTGCTGAGTGCTTGATTGTGTCCCATTGGTGTGATTTGTTCATGATTCTTTACGATCAGAGTCCTGTAATAGGGATGGACACTCTACCTACCTGTCGAGCCATCTGCAATGCAATTCTCATTTTTTGATAAATAATCGCTCAAGATTGCAGCTAAACTGTAGTAACCTAAGCGTTCCTTTATTTACTGTCATCACCACGCTAGCCACCCCGTGTTTGTGGTGAGCGGAATACAGCCGAGCATTATCTACTCAACTGTCCAGTTTACAGGGACCAACGTTATCAAATTATTGTAATACTCCCAGCTGGTTTGATTTGCGGCACACGTCTGTTCTGGTTCGAATCCCGTACCGGTAACGTAAATTATTTTATCTTCGATACAGTGCAGATATATCATCGCCACCAGACCTGGCTAGGAGTATGCCGTGTTCTTTATTTTGGATGAATTGTGACAAGATGTAGTCCTACACTCATTATTGCGTGCACTCGAATTTGAGTAGTAGTTAATGAAAAATATTTCATGAATCGCAGGCCGTAGCATACCCCCGAACACAAACTCTCAAGCCACAAGTCTAATCATGTAGGGAATGCGATGCTGTTACGGCCCAGAGCAAGACCTGTTACGGCCCAGAGCAAGACTAGCCCTTGAGTAGTCCATCGCCTATGTTTAGATTTTATCGTCTGGAATATTTCAGTTGGTCGGACAAACGAATCTAAGGTTCGTTTTTTTTTGACAAACTTAAATATTCCACCGGACTGATTTTTTTTGAACGCAAATACATGTAGGCTTAATTGCGTGTAGGAATTGCATGCAATTGCCTTATCAAATGGCATCCAAAGCACGGCAGATTCTCCTGGTTACTCATTGCAAACACAGGCAACGTTTCTGCCAATGGAACCCGGGTTTTAATTGTAAATGTCCTTCAAAAGGAACTTCAATTGATCGAATCTTTAATACCTCTCAGAATGCCATTAGACATCTGTTTATTACATATTTATGAATGAAGGACTTGCCACCGCTTTGGTTATATAAATACGCTGCATAGTTCTATCTCTGGTAATATCTTAATTTGTTTGAAAGGTAATCCAATTCTAACTGATTAGAATATATATAACTAGAGCAAAGAAAAACCTCTGCATACCGGCAGGAGTAAAAGAATATCAGATACAGAAACAGACAGATCTTTCCTTGCAATCTCCACGAAAAAGGGATAAACAAACTGCTGAAAACCGCGGATATATTGCATAATTTGACAGGGGCCTGGGAGCCAACCGCATACATGTCCCACCAGAGGTGACGTACAGTACGTGGAGAGTAGATTGTAACTAAATCACCCGCGGAGTGGAGTTATCACCCAAAGTATCACTTTCAAATTCTGCACATATGGACAAAAAACACAAGCAATGTTTCAGCCAATGGACCTCCGGGTTTAACCCGGAGGTCCATTGGCTGGAACTTTGCTTGTGATGGTAATGCTTTGCAACAAATTTGCAATAATTGCTCGGTGAAATCCCACTCTGCGGGTGATTTGATGATAATACACTCTCCGCGTACTGTATAGTCCGGCAGCCAAACCCACTTTTTTACTCGTGCGTGTTGTGGCGTCTAAAGTTTTTGTCTCCATGGTTTCCGTTAGTTTCGACATCCCACATCAATATTCAGTCGGCTGGTTTCCCGTCAGCGTTGAGGAATTTTAAATATTTGGTCCGAATAACATGGCCACAAATATGACCGAAAAAAAACTCGTTTCGAACATTTGAAAGATTCAGCGCGAATTTCATGACCCAAACTGGCGTAGAACCCATCCGTATCATTTCCTGATCAACACAAAATTGCGATACATTGGAAGTGGTTACACAACGAGCGTTAACTATGCTAGATATGGCCTTTAATATTTACGAGAGATGCAAGCTCTGCCCCAAGATATTCTCGAACATTTCATGAAAGGGAATTCTGTTATGAGCCATATAGATGGAATTTGGAATGGAATTTGGACCGGCAATTACATCGAAAACACATCCATGTGTTAGGGACGTGGTAAATCTGGAATAATTGGTATCATTTTGGCCGTTTAGTGAGTGACATTCTCCATTGAGGGATTGCGGTGTGAATTCGAATTTAAATCAGTTTCACAAAGAAGAAGCCAAGAGTAGAATCGCTGCTGATAAATTTGATCGAGATGACCTCAGGAGCAAACTGAACGTAGTTATAAATGCTTTGAATCCGACGCAACACCCGAGAGAAGTCCTGAATATCACCACTGGTAGGATTGGGCCAGCGTTCGTAAATGTTTACCATGCCATAGCTCTGGGTCAAGAGGTGATGGTTGAGTTCGAGAGGCGGTTACTAGCCGGGTTTTATGACAAATGTCCACACCAGTGATGGCAATGTCCGTCATGAAGAAGGTTATAAAAGAAGGTGACTCACGTTTATGATTGCAACTTGATTTATTTAAGGGTAATGGGTCTTCAATCGAGTATGATATCTATTTTGAGCTGACGCCAGTTCCAACTGCACTGTTCAATGAAGCTGGTGATTTGCAAATACCAAAAATCAACGTCAGACCTCAAAACAAGAACTGTGTGTACAATATCTACAAGGAAATCCACACCGACAGGCATAGATGTTTGCACGATAATTGATTGATGTGCCCAACTCTGAATTCCCCAAATACCAGCAGCGAATAAACTTCGCAGTCCTATTGTGCAGGATTTCGTTGAAAACTTTCAAAAATCTGTGAAATAAAAGTTGTTGTTGGGCGATGTTTATCTTATTTTCGACAGGTACAACGAGTTCAGCACGAAAAGTTGTATCAAGATTCACAGGAGGAGTGCTTAAAGCTGTTGCCGAGAATTCAGTTTGAGCGCAACATCAGTATTGCCGTCTCAGAAACTTATGCTGACCGTCAATGAGAATAAAAGGCAGCTCATTAAATTCTGTACATATGGCCTGTGCACAAGCAATGTTTCCCGGAGGTCCATTGGCAGAAACATTGCCCGTGTTTGCTATGAGTAACCAGGAGAACCTGCCGTGCTTTGGATGCCATTCGATATGGCAATTGCGCGCATTTCCTACGCGCATTTAAGCCTAGAAAAGCGCACAGTTCGTGACAGGACTACTAGTTTTAACTGTATTTGCGTTCAAAGAATATGAATGTATGAATGTTTATGATATTTTAAAAACATCAATTGGGTGGAATATTTAAGTTAGCAAATCTATATGTACAGAATTTGATGAGCTGCCTTTTATTCTCATTGACGGTCAGCATAAGTTTCAAGTCACATAAGAGTTTTGATGGTGAAAGTACTAAGGGCACAAACCTGTCGTTACTATCCAAGAACGACAACGCTCCAACTGAAATTAACAAATGTGTCCTCATATAAAGGCGTGAGTAGTAGTGCTCGCACATTTCAGGGGCAGGTTGGATGATCTCATGGATGATCTCATGTGACGTCATAGTACCGTGACGTAGTGGCGCCATGTTGTGTTGACATGGTAACCCGCGTGAGCGGCCATGTTGTGACGTCATCCCCATAGTGATACGGGGTGTTAGTGCGCATGCGCAGCGCGTGTTGTTAGGGTGATACGTGTTTCCGTCGTCCATTTTGTATATTGGAGGCCACCATCTTGGTTTCTATGGTAGCACGTGATTGCTATGTTACCCAATTGTTCTGCAATAAGTTCGGAGGGTGTGTTACTTTGTAGAAGAGTAAATCTAATTACCACAAACAACCCGACAATCCATCCAAATCAACAAAATCCACCCAAAATCACCGAAATTGACTTTATTTTCCCAATTGATCGGCTTAGCACGTAGTGCTATAGTACCGAGAGGGTATCGGGGTGCATTCGACTGAAGTGGAGTAATGTTCTGGCTTAGAATTCTCCCAGAATCCCTATCCCATGACGTTTTTCCCTATTTAGAATAGCACGTAGTGCTATAGGACAAATTTACCCAGAATTCTCTGCTTCTATCTATATATGTAATAGTTATCGTTTATCTGGCCATGTTCCTTTATCCTGGAGTATACTCCAGTAGCGTAGAAGAGCCTATTATTTGGAACAGTTTATCTTATTATTACTATATTTAGTTATTCTAGTCTATTCTTGTTAGTTCTGACCCTATTCCGTGTACTCTTGTTGTTTCATTTATCTAGATAATAACTAACCAATCAGATTGCTTGATTTCCCATAACTTGTATGCAGAGTTCTGTCCCCTTATTACAACGAAGTTGTATCAGATTCTCATCACATCTATATCCAATGGCAATATCCCCGGGCACCCCAATTTAGGCACCCCTTTTTTGAAAAACATATGACCTTCGGCACCCCTTTTTGTCATATATGCTTATGTGAAAAGCACAATGTGACACAATGTGCCCTAGCACATAGGCACATGATTTATGTGCCGATATGTGCTTATGTGAAAAGGCACAATGTGACACAATGTGCCCTAGCACATAGACACATACGGGTATTTGAGGATACCTATAGCCTGGTATTGTGTTATTCGAGGATACCTACTAGAGAATCCCTTTTTTTGTCATATGTGCTTATGTGAAAAGGCACAATGTGACACAATATGCCCTATCACATAGGCACATACGGATATTTGAGGATACCTATAGCCTAGTATTGTAATATTTGAGGATACCTATCTAGGATACCTTCTGGAGAATCCCTTTTTGGTCGTATGTGCCTATGTGAAAAAGCACAATGTGACACAATGTGACCTAGCACATAAGCACATGCTTTATGTGCCGATATGTGCTTATGTGAAAAGGCACAATGTGACACAATGTGCCCTATCACATAGGCACATACGACCAAAATGGGACTCCATAGCCACAGGTGTTTTCGAAAAAGGGATTCCACAAATGGGATTCCAAAAAAGGGATTCCACAAATGGGATTCCGTTTCCATCTTGTCTCCAAAGCTCCAAGGCCACTACAGGTCTATGGTCTATCTGTCCTATCATTAGCTTCAACAACAGTCTTGTTCCATTGCGGTCTTGTACCAGTACTATTGGCTAAACTACCATCAATTACTTCCTAGCTATACCTTCGCCGAAGCTTTCAAAATGTTCCATCTGATTCCCCCTGTATACATATAAGGCATTCCGTAAGTGGCCCAGTCCGTAAAATTTGGATTCCGTGTTTTTACATCGACACTCGAGGGTATTCCCTTCCCTATTGGAAGAATTCAGTTCAATGGGTTGTAGTTTAAAAATTCAGATCACCTTTCGTTATATTGTCATGAAGTTTAAAAAATCGTTCAGTTCAAAAGGTGTTAACATTGGGATATAGTTAAAAAATATAGTTCATTCAGGTCAAAGGGGTTAAGTATATATACATTCATTAGGGTTATAGTTCATTCGTTCAGTTCAAAGGGTTAATTTTTTATACATTCATTAGGGTTATAGTACAGAACTTTGTTCAGTTCAAAGGGTTTATTCAGGTTTGGTCAATTCAGTTCGATACCTTCATTGGGTCAGTTCTCTTCTATCTGTTCAGTTCGATTTTCGTCACTTTGTTTTGATCAGTTCGATCTTAGTTGTGTTGGATCTTTGTTCACTTTGTTCTGTTAAGTCTGTCAAACTTGTTCGATCAATCCGACTAGTTTGACATTCTTTCACTTTGTTATGTTTACTTCGATCTTGGTTATGTTGGATCTTCGTTCTGTACCTTTATTGTTTTATAGTGGTTGGTTGTCTCTGTTCAGAGTCATGTAGTCATTGTTGAATTGGGTGTTATTAATCCCTTTCCATACCCTCGAGTGTCGATGTAAAAACACGGAATCCAAATTTTACGGACTGGGCCACTTACGGAATGCCTTATATGTATACAGGGGAAATCAGATGGAACGCTTCAGCGAAGGTATAGCTAGGAAGTAATTGATGGTAGTTTAGCCAATAGTACTGGTACAAGGCCGCAATGGAACAAGACTGTTGTTGAAGCTAATGATAGGACAGATAGACCATAGACCTGTAGTGGCCTTGGAGCTTTGGAGACAAGATGGAAACGGAATCCCATTTGTGGAATCCCTTTTTTGGAATCCCATTTGTGGAATCCCTTTTTCGAAAACGCCTGTGGCTATGGAATCCCATTTTGGTCGTATGTGCCTATGTGATAGGGCACATTGTGTCACATTGTGCCTTTTCACATAAGCACATATCGGCACATAAAGCATGTGCTTATGTGCTAGGTCACATTGTGTCACATTGTGCTTTTTCACATAGGTACATACGACCAAAAAGGGATTCTCCAGAAGGTATCCTAGATAGGTATCCTCAAATAATACAATACTAGGCTATAGGTATCCTCAAATATCCGTATGTGCCTATGTGATAGGGCATATTGTGTCACATTGTGCCTTTTCACATAAGCATATATCGGCACATAAAGCATGTGCCTATGTGATAGGGCATATTGTGTCACATTGTGCCTTTTCACATAAGCACATATGACAAAAAAGGGATTCTCTAGTAGGTATCCTCGAATAACACAATACCAGGCTATAGGTATCCTCAAATACCCGTATGTGCCTATGTGCTAGGGCACATTGTGTCACATTGTGCCTTTTCACATAAGCACATATCGGCACATAAATCATGTGCCTATGTGCTAGGGCACATTGTGTCACATTGTGCTTTTTCACATAAGCACATATGACAAAAAGGGGTGCCGAAGGTCATATGTTTTTCAAAAAAGGGGTGCCTAAATTGGGGTGCCCGGGGATATTGCCATTGGATATAGATGCGATGAGAATCTGATACAACTTCGTTGTAATAAGGGGAGATAACTCTGCATACAGGTTATGGGAAATCAAGCAATCTGATTGGTTAGTTATTATCAAGATAAATGAAACAACAAGAGTACACGGAATAGGGTCAGAACTAACAAGAATAGACTAGAATAGCTAAATATAGTAATAATAAGATAAACTGTTCCAAATAATAGGCTCTTCTACGCTACTGGAGTATACTCCAGGATAAAGGAACATGGCCAGATAAACGATAACTATTACATATATAGATAGAAGCAGAGAATTCTGGGTAAATTTGTCCTATAGCACTACGTGCTATTCTTAACAGGGAAAAACGTCATGGGATAGGGATTCTGGAAGAATTCTAAGCCAGAACCTTACTCATGTTCAATCGAATGCACCCCTTTGTACCCATTAGTACTATAGCACTACGTGCTAAGCCGATCAATTGGGGAAGTAAAGTCAATTTCGGGTAAATTTTGGTGATTTGGGGGATTGTCGGGTTGTTTGTGGTAATTAGATTTACTCTTCTACAAAGGAACATACCCTCAAAACATACCCCGTCCTATTACAGAACAATTGGGTAACATAGCAATCACGTGCTACCATAGAAACCAAGATGGCGCCTTCCAGTATACAAAATGGACGACGGAAACACGTATCACCCTAACAACACGCGCTGCGCATGCGCACTCACACCACGTATCACTATGGAGATGACGTCACAACATGGCCGCTCACGTGGGTTACCATGACAACACAACATGGCGCCACTACGTCACGTGACTATGACGTCACATGAGATCATCCATGAGATCATCCAACCTGCCCCTGAAACGTGCGAGCACTACTACTGGCGTGACATGAAAACCAGTCACAAAGAAGCTTATGATATAATAGTTCTACAGACAGTGAAACTTGCTATGGATTACTAAAAGCAGGTTGTAGTCCTTGCAGATGACACAGATGTGTATACCCTACTCCTGCACCACTATCTGGAACAGAATATAACATCTCCCATGTTTATGGAGTCACCCATTAGGGATAGGTCTGTGATAGAAATTGGTGCCACTGTTGAGAAGCTTCGTGACATTATCCCAAGTGTCCTTGCCGCGCATGCTATCTGTGGGTGTTATACCGTTGACGGGTGCTTTGGAATAGGTAAATGTCGGGTCCTTAACTGGTAGAGTGCTGGAGGCCCATATTTGGGCTTTATTCTGAAGTGCCAGTACCACAGCTTGAAAGCTCACATTCAGTGGATGTGCTTTGTATTATCTTTGAAGTGATATTATTTAGTCGGTGAGGGTTTACCTTGTTACAATTTATGGGAGAGTGCCCATAGGCACTCTCCCATAAATTGTAACAAGGCAAAGACCTGTGCTGAATTTGTGATGGCCAAAAATAATTCAGCACTCTACCAGTTAAAGTTGTTGCGAAAGAGGATTGTATATCGTTAAGAGTCAGTTGGAAAAAAATGATGCTCCTTGGGACGACGTCTTGCGTGATGCTACACAGTTCATGGCTGCCTGTTATTGGTGTCCTGCAATCGAATCAATATCTGATGAAAGAGTCAGTAGTTGGACATCCAAAGTAGGATGGCCAGGAGCAAGTATTGAATCGTCTTCAGAGAACGTCAAACGAGGTCATATGCAAGCGTGCATTTGGAAATATGTACTGCATTCGGACCCACCCAAAATGGAACCTACAATTTATGGGTTTTTTAGAGACGAGAAGGGGAAGTCACTTCTCCCATTGACTCTGTCTCACAATGCATCGCTAGTATCTGACCATATCTTAAAACTGATTCGATGCTCATATTCCAGCAAACCACCATGCAAGACCTCAAGGCGCACCTGTGTTGCCTTACAATTAGCAAGCGCTGTTTTCTGTACTTGCCAAACAACAACAACTTGGATCAGTCCACTTCCTGAAGTTTTTCAGTAAAACCTTATTTCTGAACAACATTGTTGTATTAAAAAAACATTACAGAGAAACGCAATTACTTTCGAATCTTCAGTTTAGAACTCATAAGTTCAAAATAATAAGTTAACCCTTTATCTCACATGAAAAGCAGACGACACTTGCAAAAAAAAATTCTTGAATAATTAATTGTTTCATTTTTTGTCTCAAAAACCTAGGTTATGGCCCCTCGTTGGAACGAGCTCGACGAGCTCGTTCCGACGAGGGTCATAACCCATGTTTTTGAGACAAAAGATGAAAATATTTTGAAAATTAATTGGCGATTTTTGAGAATAGCGCTGGCCGGTTTTGGCCGTTACGTTGGGTAAAGGGTTAAACAGTAATATTATCTTACGTAATTTTGAAGCTAGTGAGGAAATTTTGAGACATTTCACGGATGCTGACTCTTTCCATCAATGGTGCAGATTCGAAGACAAGCAGATCTGATGGGCTCAGATTCGCTGCAAAGGGAATCACTGAGACTTCTCGGAATAGTTCTCAGTGCGGCCGAGAACAGGAAATAAATCTTCCTATCAATACTATGCCTATAGAAGTATTAAAAAGTATATAATTTTGACCAGTTTATGAAGTATATCAGTTCGAGTCATCGATATATTGGTTGAGTGGTATACAAGGATATTCTATCACAAATTATCGTATTAAACATAAATATGAAATGGACACCATATAGCTTTCTGTGCGAAGAACTTTAGTTGTTCCGCAGACAAGGAATTACCCATCCAATACGAACACTCCCAGTGAAGTGTTTCGAATAAGCATACACTGTTTTCTTATTCCAACATGTCATGGCTGTGACACCCCCTTCAAGAACTGTAATCTATAGGTGCTATAAGAAATGAATGGCAGATCCATTGCATTCATTGCATTTTGACCAACAGAGAAAATTCAACAAAGTGTGTGAATTCCCGATGGAGATTCTCACAAAGCTCTCTCAGTTCGTCAATCACGCCCTTTATTGATTTACTGATTGACTGACTGATTGATTTATTGATTACCAGCGGGTGTGTGGGCCACGAGATTCAATTCTTATTTTGACACCCTATGCGTTCACACAGGTACGCTGTGTGAAAATTACTATAAAATGTTCATGACCCAACACGCAGATCGTGCGTGTTGGGTCATGAAAATTTTATAGTAATTTTCACACAGCGTACCTGTGTGAACGAATGGGGTGTCAAAATAAGAATTGAATCTCGTTTTGTTTGGACTTCTAAATGTAGTTTTGGGGCAAGTGCATACAAACAGTTGAACCCCGAAGTGGTTCATTCTTGTTTGCATGGCTGGAACCTTCATTTAAAAGGTCTAAAATGCGACAATGTATATATGCGGCCTGCTCTTAACACTAAAATCGACACGCGTATACTTGTGCGCTTGATGTGACGCAGAATAAAAGTAATCGGTGTGTGTCTCTATCTAACCCGAGCTTCCTCTGACGCACCCCTTTAAACACTGGGCTAAGTCCCAGATGGTTTAAAGGGCGTATTGTTAGAGGAAGCTCGGATTGGCCTAAACTACAAGGAGTTGAGCGAAACAATATTAACAATTGCTACGCAAAGCGTGGCCGGCTGTCCGTAGGCATGTTCGATAGCCTTAAAGGTATAGTGGGACAGAAACTGTTCAAAGTCGAAAAAGTGAAAAAGGACCATAACTCTGGGAACATTATTGGACGGAAACCGTTCCTTGTGCATATCCGTTCCCTCATGCGGGTCTGTCAGCATAACAAAGAAGGTCCAAATCCGATTGATGGCTTTGAAATTACAATCCAAAACGTTTTATATGGACAGGCAGACGGACAGACACAGAGATGGACGGACGGATGGACGGACGGATGGACGGATGTCTTCACTAGATATCCCAGAATCCTCCTTCGGAGGTCGGGGACATAACAATGAACATAATTATCCATGTTCAGTACGTGGAGGATGGATTGTCGCTCAATCGCTGCGGTTTAGATTTCATCCAGTTATTATTATAATTATTTATTGGTGTTTATGGTCACATATTTTTGCACAATGGCTAAGCATGACCACAACAAGAGTATCAACTCAACACCAGAAGTGAGCGTTAATAAGCCATGTTGCCGATTTTAGAGAGGGTTTGCACCTCCCAAGCATTGGTGACTGGGTCATATTTTACCAGTAAAACAGAGCCTGTTTACCGTAGTGAACAGGCACTGCTTCACTTACCGGGGTTCCCGCGGGGAGATTTCATCCAATGCACCGCTAGGTGCAACCCGATGATCTATGAGATGACATTTTGTTTATGTTTCTTGTATTCTGATGCAAAATTAAAGAAATTTTACGAGTGGAAAATCTACATCAACACGTTGGGCAACATGACTTATTAACGCATATAATACTGACAAATATAAGTGTTAAAGTAAGTAACAACAAGTTATTTTCATTATCGAAGTTTTCTGCAAATAGTGAAAACAAAATGAGAGAATGTTTAGTTTGAAAGGACTCCATATCCTCCGCATTTACCGTTTACAGCCGAAAAACAAAAAAAAATGTGGAGTTTGTGAGAGTCAAATCTTCTATTTCGAAATTTTGGCAGTCGTAACATCTTGAAAGACGGAAAAATATATCTCTATTTATTTGCGTCGGTAACACGCAGTCGCTACTTTGTTTGATACGGCATATGAACCGTTTAAGACGTTTGAAGAAGAAATCAAATTATGTATTCCCAACTCTGACCGCCCAACAATCAGCAACATCTACAACACAAAAAATAAATTTGTTAAACCTGATTGGTCTTCACATATTTGGGCTTGGGCTGTCACGATTTTCTAATTTAGGAATCGATTAATCGTCGCAAATAATCGACGATTAATCGTACCTAAATTACCCCCCCCCCTCTCTCTCTCTCTCTCTCTCTCTCTCTTTGAAGTCAATAAAAATGGGGATCGCGGTGGCTCAGTAGGTAGAGGTGCAGGCTGCAAGCCGAGAGGTCCTCGGTTCGAATCCCGGCTGCGGCAACCGCGTTGTGTCCTTGGACATGACACTTCATCCCCATTGCCCGCGTGGGGGCACGATGACGCCGTGTACTAAGGCGTACTGCACGTCGATGGTACGCATGTCTTCAACCAATCTTACCCTGTCTGTGCTGCAGTGCGGAGTTACGATGTTGGGGAGCTGGCAGCTGCTCGTCGTTGCTCGGTGGTTCTCTCCGGGTACTCCGGCTTCCTCCACCCATAAAACTGTCATGGTCATGATTAGCCATTGTGCATAAATATATGACCTTAAACATCTATAAATGAAGTCAATAAAAATGAAGTTCAAGTCAGTTGACCTACCTCAAGGAAACAACGAAGACGCTCCTTTTTAGGTGCATTCAAAGCTTTGATGTTCTGAACTTTTGAACCGTCGGTGTAATAATCAAGACCGGTCGGCAGTTGCGAACTTCGCAACTGCCGACCGGTCTTGATTATTACACTGACGGTTCAAAAGTTCAGAACATCAAAACTTTGATGAATGTACCTGGAAGACTATTGCTTCCAACAGCGTCTTGGGATTTAACATCGATGTTCTTAACTCTTTACCTGTAGAAACAATAGTTTTTTCATCAAATTTTCTTTTAATTATTAAACGTCTAAAACGGGATACAATTTACCGATTATTCGACAACGAAAAATACTAATCGATTTCGCCGTGACCGATCAACAGTCGAGTAATCGATTAATCGTGATAGCCCTAATTTGGGCGTGAAGGAGAAAGGAGAGATTGTTTAATCCAAAATGAACACGAATCAAGAACGTGATAGTGGAGATAAACATAACACGTGATATCTGTTACCAAAAACATCATACTCATGAACGGGGTTAAAAAAAAGATGATAGATATCGAAGCGTTGATCTCGGATCATTAGAAAATGTTTGGGAAAGAATAAAGGTCTAGGACTGGGGCAAATGAAAAATTATCAAATCCCACGAGAAGTGTTCTGTAATGGTGCTCTGATAACTAAGGATAAATTCAAAGTGTTTAATGAATGCATTGCTATGGCGTACGTACAGGTTCGAAAATAATTATTGAGGTACATACTATATTATTTGAGGTTCATCCTATATTATTTGAGGTTCATCCTATATTATTTCAGGTTCATCCTATATTATTTCAGGTCCATCCTATATTATTTCAGGTTCATCCTAAAATAATATTTATGACCCTCTCGTACGCGATCAATAATTTGTCCGACCCTGGATGGACTATAATTATTGTTTCATATTGAACCAGGTTCGACATAAATATTCCAGGTTCATCCTATATTAATTGAGAATGAACCTGAAATAATTTGTCCAACCCTGGATGGACCATAATTATTTTTTCATGCTGAACCAGGTTCAACATCAATATTTCAGGTTCATCCTATATTAATTGAAGATGAACCTGAAGTAATTTGTCCGACCCTGGATGGACCATAATTATTGTTTCATGTTGAACCAGGTTCGACATCAATATTTGAGGTTCATCCTATATTAATTGAGGATGAACCTGAACTAATTTGTCCCATGTCCAGCTTTCTGTCCGGTAGGGGAGTTAACTCGAAATACTGGGGTGAACAAATGCAGAAAACATCAACGAGCGAGAGGATTAACCGAATGGTTTGTTTTAGCCGTAAAAACAATCAGATGTACAAGCGGGTCTTCATTATTACTTAGATCATATATGACAATATTAGTAACACCTTAGCCCGTCTCTAATCTGTAGCTGTTAACAGAAGATCTGGTTTATATATTTTATCCACTGTTCTTCGGGGTTTCATGTCTTAGGATTATAATTACTTGGATTAATCCATTGCAAGTGTAAAGAAAGATAGCATGAGAGAAATCCAGTGTAATTTTCTGAACTGTGATTGTATTCTTCATCATCACCTTAATAAAAATATACTCAACGAGGAAGATAACAGCTTTTGTTCTTACAGCAAAGTATCGGTAATGCAATACATACACTTGTTGGCCATTGTTTGTCGATAAGTGAACTATACAGACTATAGTACACAACTCTAATCTGTACGCTGAACTTTTGTATATATTTTATTTTCTCCTTATTTGTTTTCCCAAAACAACCATTTATAATTGATTTGACTCAACCAATTTGTAAACAATAAACAGCAAAACAAAAATAAAGATAGTCTGTCATCGATGAGAGTGGAATGTGATGCTGGGAGTGGAATCTCATTTTCAGCGATTGTGAGTGTGAATACGATCTGTTTTTTTGTTTTGTTTTTTTTTGGGGGGGGGGGGGGGGAATTACTGAAAATAAAATAAGTATGATTTCACAACGCTCGCGACCTGCTTTTTAAGTAATATTCTAGTTCAATAATTTGATACTAATCGATCAAAATTAGCTGAGAGGTACTATACCATTTCCAATAGTTTTACCTATCGGTTGATCAAAAAAAAAATAACCGTGCACTATTCCAGTACATTGTATACTTTCTGAAATAGCCGTGGGATATATTAGGAGGTTTGATTGACAAAATACAAAGAGTGCCCCTGTGTAATATTTTTTTCATCGGAATACAATTTACACACTTGTGTAGAGTTAGCAAGTTGTCGGTCTAGTTTGACAGGTGCTCGTCGATGCGTAGTGGTTCTCTTCGATAATTCGGGATCCCTCCACACGTAAAGGTGTCCGACACGATAAATGAAACAAGAAAAAAAAACCCACAAATTTAAGCCTTTAGACAGAGTTTTTGTAACAGAACATTGAAAAATCAAGAGAGAATCATGAAACTGAAAGAAATATAGGAATTAAGGTGCACAATGGGTTTCTTTTTCGACAAGTAGATTCTGAGGTTTTATGGAATGAAAACTGGTCAGACAAGATAAACCCGACCACAACATAGTCGCGATCTAGACGACATTTTCTGATCAGTTTTATACCGTATACATTATTGATTTGGGGGTTAAAAAGATAACCTCTTAACTGATAGTGTGCTAAATTATTTTTGGTCATCAAAATTTGTTTACTTGTGTTTGCTTTGTTACAGTTTATGTGAGAGTTCTAAATTATAACAAGGCAAATCTATATAGACTAAATAATATCACTTGAAAGATAGTATGAGGGACTTCCACTGAATATGAAGCCTTTAGTTGTGGTAGCTGTATTTCAGAATGAAGCCCAATGGGTTTCCAGCACTCTACCAGTTAAGAATGGACTCTAGCTATAGAAACCAGCAATAAATACATGTACACTTCTACCACACTAACTTTAATTGTTCTAGAAAACACACCTTTACTACGCTAATTAAAATCACGTCATCCGGAAGGCGAATGCCGTTCTTCCCTTTTGTCATCTATTTCAAGAGTACGCAACATATGGTGATGTTGTTGTTTATTAAAGGCAGCATAATGCAGTATTCTCAGTTCGTTTCGAATTGAACATACCAAAAGAAGATGGCATATTGGCAGTTATGCTTCGGGTTGTTGGTGTGCAGCTTTTTATTCACTGGTGAGTGTCTTTTTCTTTTTGTCTAGAATTAAATTGCCATGTGGACTAAAACACAAGTTTACATGGAAAGAAGTACCGGTTTCTAAGCAGTCAAACTGTTAAAAATATTTGAAGAACACATATTTTGTAAACATTTTACTTTACTCTTTGATCGAACTAACAGTTACCGATGAGCAAAAAATATTTTTCCATCGACTAAAATCATCCGTCAGTGGCGATAAAGCACAACCATTGAATGAAACTTTCAAAATAGTTCAGGTGTCCACAGTTTTGCGCAAAACTTGATCCCTGTTTCTTTACAGTCAATGCGTTACGTCCCTGTTACGGTATTTAATGGCTTTGGGCCGTTGTTTATAATTCATTACCCTGTTGTTATCTATTTGTCGGGTTTCGCATCGTGTGAAAAATAAAACTTTCAACGACGGTACTCGTAAATAGTAGATTTTTGAATAATTGCAAATTTTCGATTCTGCTCTGGAAAACAGTGTCTTTGACCCCTCATTGAAACTAGCCTGACGACCTCGTTTCAACAAGGACCCAGAGACTATTTTTTAACTAAAAATAGTGATATTTAGTTGGTTGTTTGTGTGAATAGCGCTGGCCAATTTCATTTCTTTCGTTGGGTAAAGTAAAGTGATAAAATACACGAGATAAATAGAATAAAAAACTCGTCACGATTTAACCCTTTACCTAACATGAAAAGCAGACGACACTCGCAAAAAAAAATTCTTGAATAATTAATTTTTTTCATTTTTTGTCTCAAAAACATAGGTTATGACCCCTCGTTGGAACGAGCTCGACGAGCTCGTTCCAACGAGGGGTCATAACCTATGTTTTTGAGACAAAAAATGAAAATATTTTGAAATTTAATTGGCGATTTTTGAGAATAGCGCTGGCCGGTTTTGGCCGTTACGTTGGGTAAAGGGTTAACCCTTTACCTAACATGAAAAGCAGACGACACTCGCAAAAAATAATTCTTGAATAACCATTTGTTTCATTTTTTGTCTCAAAAACATAGGTTATGACCCCTCATTGGAACGAGCTCGTTCCAATGAGGGGTCATAAACTATGTTTTTGAGACAAAAAATGAAAAAATAATGAAAAATAATTCGCGATTTTTTAGAATAGCGCTGGCCGGTTTTGACCGTTACACTGGGTAAAGGGTTAACCTGAAATGTTTTTAACCTCGTTCACTTAACCCTTTACCCAACGCATACGATATCAAAATTTATTATTTTAAATATCATTTTTTAAAATTTTTCAAAAAGTGTCAACAAAACCATATCATGTGACCCCTCATTGGAACGAGCTCGACGAGCTCGTTACAAGAAGAGGTCACATGATATGGTTTTGTTGAAATTTTGTGAAAAATAATATTTTTTTCAGCTGCTGAATTTGATTATTATGCGGGCGGATGTGGCCGATTCGTTGGGTAAAGGGTTAAATCTATCTGTGTTTCAGTAAACCTCGACTCAGCTTGAGTTTAGTGAAATCGGTGGGGGCGCGGTGGCTCAGTTGGTAGAGGTGCAGGCTGCAAGCCGAGAGGTCCTCGGTTCGAATCCCACCTGCGGCAACCGCGTTGTGTCCTTGGGCAAGACACTTCACCCCGATTGCCTACATGGGGGCACGATGACGCTGTGTACTGAGGCGTACTGCACGTCGGTGGTGCGCATGTCTTCAACCAATCTAACCCTGCCTGTGCTGCGGTGCAGAGTTCAGAGTCACGATGTTGGAGAGCTGACAGCTGCTCGTCGTTGCTCGGTGGTTCTCTCCGGGTACTCCGGCTTCCTCCACCCGTAAAACTGTCACGGTTGGCCATTGTGCATAAGTGTGTGACCTTAAACACCAATAAATAAATAGTGAAATCGGTTCAGAGATTTCATACAGAATTGTGTTTCATCAGGGATCGTTTATATATTTCCCAGCTCAAGATGTCATATTGTAATAAAATTTCAACACGAGGTTGAAAATACTTCAATCTTTACCATTGGAGAAATGGTTAGGAAAATCAATTGAAATACTTTCAGAACAAATAAAAAAAACAAACAATTTCTCCTAATCCTTCATGGTCTTACAAACATGTAAAACAGTTCAATGTGTCGTGAAGCTGTCATTTTTGTTGGTTCTTGAACAAAAAGATGATTTTTTTTGACCGAATCCATTTTCTTTATCTTCTCTCTTCGATTGAATCTCACATGCACATTATATTTTACATAGAATGCATATAATTTGAGAAATTAATGATTTGTTTTACATTTATTCAACAGGAATGTGCAGTCTTGAAATTAGTTAGCAGTATTAATCCTTTACCTAACATGAAAAGCAGACGACACTTAGGCTATGGCCCCTCGTTGGAACGAGCTCGACGAGCTCGTTCCAACGAGGAGTCATAACCTATGTTTATGAAACAAAAAATGAAAATTAGCGATTTTTGAGAATAGCTCTGGCCGGATTTGGACGTTACGTTGGGTAAAGGATTAAAGGGTTGGATTGAAATCTAATACACGCTAACGGGAATGCTAAAAAAATTAATTTCCTGTTTCCTGAATACAAAGATATTTTTCTAAAATAGCGGCTGCTGGAATGTTATCAGGGAAAGTTCGAAAGGTTCATATCCGCTTGTGTTGTTAATGTTTAAGATTAATATGAAATGTAAAGAATTCTGTATTGCTCAGCGAATTTTATCCCCCAACGAACAGAACTTGCATATAATTGTTAGCCATTATTCCAAATAAATGAACGTATTTACGGTTCCAACCAAACGGAAGCTGCGTCCCTTCAATTCGATACGCAGTATTGTCAATTTGTGCATGTACATGAACTTGCATCAAAGTTGAGGATATACAGACAAGAAGGCGAAGGCGAAACTGGTGCTAAAATCTTTGAATGGAGCACTGACTGTGATCCGAACCATTCTGCTTTTCTGAATCCGAAATGCTAGAAAGTAAGACTGCACTTTACTCGGGTGTTTAGATTAGATTAGATTAGATTCTTTATTTTGCAGTATACATTATACAGTTTATATATACATATTAGATTTCAAACGCGTGAAAGTAGAGGTATACTGCAGGGAGATGACATAGCCAGATTGGCTATCTTCCTGTCCTCTCCCATATAATTATCATTATATATACAATATAACATTGTCTTCAGACTGTGCCAGTTTATTGAACAGATACTAGGAATAACTTGATTGAGACGTTCCCTGATTAGGATGTGGTGTGCAATCAACGAGTTGGTGAATAGGTGGACTATGACTTTAACTTCATCGGCCTCCATACTGTACGAACTATTTCTAACCAAGTTCTTATCAAAGAAAGTTCTTGGCATTTTAATTCTAAGCAGTGTTGAAAGGTAAAAATTACTTGGTTGTCTGGACATAGTCCTCAGCTGGAGGCGATGGAGAGACGAGAAAGTCAGGCATCTATATAGTTTGGGCAGAAGTATTCTATATTTCTAAATGAATCGTTGGATCTAAAGTATATTGATACGTCCCTGTCTGTACCAAAAACTGACATGCTAAGGTGAGAATGCCAAATTGGATCGCATGTCAGTGGAAAACAGAGAGAATGGACAATTTTAAAACAGAAGTTAAGAAGACGTCTTTGAGGGGATATCATGGATTTTCCAGGTGTTTTGTTACTGCAATTGCCGGAGCTCCACTGATTCTATTTTCCGGGTCGTAATCGCCTATGTCGACAGAGGATTTGGTTAACGCCCCATTCGCGTCATTCGTCCTGAGTAACCATTATTCAGTCGTTAACCCTTTACCTAACGTGAAAAGCAGACGACACTTGCAAAAAAAATTCTTGAATAACTAATTTTTTTCATTTTTTGTCTCAAAAACATAGGTTATGACCCCTCGTTGGAACGAGCTCGACGAGCTCGTTCCAACGAGGGGTCATAACCTATGTTTTTGAGACAAAAAATGAAAAAAATAGTGAAAATTAATTGGCGATTTTTGAGAATAGCGCTGGTCGGTTTTTGCCGTTACGTTGGGTAAAGGGTTAACACAGCTCCACGTTGCTGTTTTAGTCACAAAGAATCGGTTTTAGTCTGACTGGTTTGGTTTCATCCTGAACAGTTTCTGTGCTAACTTTCTACTTGTCCTCAGATACCGTATTCTCGCGTTGCAATTTTCTGTCGTAGTGGAATTCATTACTATTGATGGCCTTCAATGTACTGGAAGTTTACTTCAGTTTCTCCTCAAGTCAAGTCATGTCATTAAAAGTGGCACCAATTTCCATTAACTTTACTTCCCACCCCTTATTTTGATAGCTCCACATGCGATGCGATAAGCCATGCACTACTGGGGTTATATCCATGCGAGAACTCACTCACCAGACGACCCGACATTCTGATTGGAATATAAGTAAGTGCCAGTAATGGCGCTCGGCTGTTCTACAGCCGACACACTATTTCTATATAACTGGATGACCGGAATGTTTATTGACCACATATAGACAATCGTCTACAGCTCCGCCATCTTAAGGCAAGTTTGTGTTCTTTTGTTTTTTTAGGGGGGTGGGAGGGTGTTATAGAAGTTGTTATAAATGTTCACCGACAAGAATATTCTCGAAAGATTTAGTTTCCCGACACCTCTCAAAACTTTTCGTTTTTTAACGAATATACTTTGATGTCTGCGAAAAATGAATATGTTGGTAAAGTACAGTTTCCATGGCAATGCAAATTAACTCTTTACCCAATGCAGACGATATCAAAATTTATTATTTGAAATATCATTTTCTAAAATATTTCAAATCCCTCACTGGATCGGGCTCGACAAGCTCGTTCCAAAGAGGGGTCACATGATATGGTTTTGTTGAAATTGTTTGAAAAATAATATTATTTCAGTTGCTGAATTTGCATATTGTGCGGGCGGACGTGGCCGATTCGTTGGGTGAAGGGTTAATTACGTCTTAGCAACCTATTGTATTTTATAAACTGTGAATTACATTACATACACGCGCGTTTGAATGCGTTAATTGATGTGATACGAGTGCCAGCGCGGAAGGATAGGACGAAAGGCCGCAGACTTTGGGTTTTATCTTTCATGATGGCACAAGAGCCATATAGATTAACCCATTCAAACACGCGTGTCGTTCTGTGTTTATTACATGCCTTCACGTCTATAAAAAAAACAATTATTTGAAATGCGCCCTGCAATTCATTTCACAAGTATTATTAAAAAGAACACATCTTATCGCCAAACAAATTTGCGAAGGGAACATGTGTTACTATTTCGTCCCCTGAGTTCTAATGTGTTCTATGTGCCTACTGTCCCGTGGAACACACTGGAACTCAGGGGGCAATTTTAGCTATAGCTGGCGATTCAAATTGTAATTGCTGTGAACGATTTGTAGAAAATTCCAGTGAAAGTTCGCTTCTCTATAACAATAGAGTCCGTCAACGATTTCCGTTCCGCACATTTGTGCGGAACAGATTTTCATTTTCCGCATGGTTTGGTGTTACTCCAGATGGGTATTTAATAGAACAGGCGTGTAATAAATTATTTTATTGCGTAATGCAATACGGATAAAGAGTCATATTATACAGTACGTGGCGAGTGGATTGTAACTAAATCACCCGCGGAGAGGAGTTATCACCCAAGCTATAACTTTCAAATTGTGTACATATCGACAAAAAACACAAGCAATGTTTCAGCCAATGGACCTCCGGGTTTAACCCGGAGGTCCCTTGGCTGCAACTTTGCTGGTGCTGGTTATGCTTTGCAACAAATTTGCATTTATTCCTCGGGTGGAATTTCCACTCTGCGGATGATTTATTGATAATACACTCTCCACATTTTGTACATCTGCTTCCTATCTTACCGAAGTATATAAAGTCATCATACAAACTAGTCATAAAAAACAGGCCAAAAAAACAGGCCAATATCAATACATTGTTTAGAGTCAAATAGAATGTTGTAACAGCTGTGGTGTTCTATATGGCAGTGTAAGTGGGCCTATGTTATTTGTGTTGTGTGTTTTTAATTTGTTCTTCCTCAGTCGCTTTGTTTTATCCTTCAGGCGTGCATGGCTGGGGTTCCAACCGCCCTTCACCAAGGTTTAGAGCACTGTTAAAAGGTAAGCTACTAAAACTGTGTTTATGAAACTTAAACAAAGTTGATAACGAGCAAGATAATAATAATCATTGTAATACATAGAGGATATTCACGAAAATTTGATGAATACCGAAAATATCTCGTGAGTGGCTACAAAGAAATATGAGGATCTTCACGAGCGATGCAGTCGCGAGTGAAGATCCTCATATTTCTTGTAGCCACGAACGAGATATTTTCGGTATTCATCAAATTTTCGTGAATTTTCTTTTTATTTAATGCTCTACGACTACAAACTCTCCAATTTGTGGCCTTTATTTGCCATTAAGGCGCAAAATTTATGTGCCGAACCGGCGTCCATACAAAAATTACAACAACCAAACTCCAACCATTGGAATGTGTGAATATCCGCACAAAAAGTAGTCCCGTCTTATTTCTCCCCTAACTTTACGATTTACCAAGGCTGGCGAATTGAAATAATCGCAATGTGTTTCGAAGAAATAGAACAATAACAAAAAACACCACTTTCTTATTTTCAATAACAAGACACGTCATTTTATTTTTTTTGAACTCAATGCACTGAAGACGTGTGAAGTTGAACTGAAGAAATTTGAAAGTGATTTCGGCTTTTCGCTGGAAGGTGAATGAGAAAGTCAAACTTTGAAACCGCTGATTTAATGAATTGATTTAGTCACTGTCACTATCAATTATTCGAATTCGTTTGTATTTGGGACTCTGGAATTCATTACTGATGTGCTGACTCGTTTAAAGTACATGTGATTCGTCATCCGAACCTACGATGAAATATCGATTTCTAAATATCATTTTGATATTTCGTTTTGCCGACCGACAGGGGAATATGACTTAATTTTTCAGCGTGAATTGATGCCTGAGCATTAAATAAAACATAATATTTAGGTCAACAGTGACCAAAGTAGATAACCTGATAGTATAGCTCATAGTCAAAGCATCCCTAACGAATCGGTCGTATGAAAACATACCTTGGGACCCCCTATTGGAATGAGTTCGCCCCATTGATGAGTCACGTGATATGGTTTTGCTGATCTTTTTAAACATTTGGGAAATATATTGATACCAAAAAGTTTGATATCGTGTGCGTTGGGTAATGGGTAGACCATTTGAACACTACAGTTGAAATATAAATTTTGAACTTGAAAATGTCATCCAAAATGCAACTAGAATTTACCAAGCTCAATCTTGTGTAAATCGCTGTGTCAACCAAGACTGCTGAATTGGAGAAAATCCACGTTGCATTATGGGAAAAAAAATTATTTTGGAAATTCGGTATTCTGACACCAGTGTGCAATGTATCAAATAAAGTTTTTTGTTATACGAGGTGCTTCTTTTTTATCCTATTAATCAGACAGTCCCTTTTCACTTTATAAGATCACGATACACCCCACGTTCTTAACTCTTTGGTACCGAGAGGTCGCTTTCCGACCAAGGAACATGATACATCATACGGTCGTCTAATACGGTTAATGCCAAGTGAATGTGCAGGGAGACCAAGGCTGCATCTCGAAAATATTAAATGGTCTACCCTTATATAATGGATATGGGCCCTTCCAATTGCTACCACTAGTTTCCAAAGGGTTAATTAAATGTATACTCTAACTGACTAAATTTTGAATTTATCTTAGAATGTGTCCAAATGAATTATTTCACATAATTTCATTTCATTTCATTTTCATTTCATGCAGTTCACTACATCGCTTAAGAAAGAGAAAAAGCATCGTTACTGCAAGGTTTAAATTATGAAGGAAATTGAGAGCCTCTTTAATTGTATCCGCTCAAGGCCAAGGGTATGTTGTGTCATCACGGAGGCGAACCCCACACCACAATATGTCCTTAAAAATTAAATGCTGATATTAAACGAGTGCCACGAATCTATTCAAAATTGAAGTTTAAAGTAAACAGATAGGAGATTTAATTCACCCCATCTGAATACCCTCCTTTCCATCATTCTGACTTATAGAAGTAGTCAGCAACAAAAGACCAAGAGATTTGTATTTCGATATAGTCCGGTCGCCAAAGCACTGTACCTCAAAGTGGCGCTCAAGGTTTTGTTCTCCATGGAATAGGTAAGAATAACATCTGACTACGGAAACGTTTACTGGGCATCTGTAGCGCCCACTTTTGTAATAATTGTCCCTTTTGTAAAATGTCCCACTTTTGTAATAGTTCTTTAGCCCTTTTGTAAGAGGTCCCCACCTTTGTAATCGTTCTTCAGCCCTTTTGTAATAGTTTCGTCTTCTGACCGGAAAACATGACTTAAATATACTTTCGAAGTTGATACCTGCCCAGAGGGTTCGAGTTGGAGATAGAAAATCGAACTTGGCGAACATTGGCGGAAAATTCAGATGTCTGGTTTACTACGCCAATGGCTAGTTTTCCCCCGATTCGCGCTCCCCATTAAGAATTAGCTGAAAACCGTGCGTTTTCAAGATTTTTCATTCATGTAAAATGTCCCACTTTCATAATAGTTTTTTGGCTCTTTTGTAAGAGGTTCCTGCTTTTGTAATAGTTTTTAGCCCCTTTGTAAGATGTCCCCACTTTTGTAATAGTTTTTAGCCCGTTCGTAAGAGGTCTCCGCTTTTGTAATAGTTTTTAGGCCGTTTGTAAGAGGTCCCCACTTCTGTAATAGTTTTTTAGCCCTTTTGTAATAGTTTCTTTTTCTGACCGCGACACATGATTTGAATTACTTTCGAAGTTTTTTCATAATATTTGGTCGGTTGAGAACCGTAATGTTCTAATTAGCATTTTCACCCCTTGGGTTCTACACGATGTTATGGTTATAAGTATGCGTTTCATTAGTTTAACCCTTTACCTAACGTGAAAAGCAGACGACACTTGCAAGAAAAAATCTTGAATAACTAATTTTTTTCATTTTTTGTCTCAATAACATAGGTTATGACCCTTCGTTGGAACGAGCTCGACGAGCTCGTTCCAACGAGGGGTCATAACCTATGTTTTTGAGACAAAAAATGAAAAAAATAGTGAAAATTAATTGGCGATTTTTGAGAATAGCGCTGGCCGGTTTTGGTCGTTACGTTGGAAAAAAGAATATTGTGTTACATGCATACCCAATATAAAACAAAGAATGGACACAGTAGTACAGTATACACAGCACATAACATAACAGAGGACAAGATGGAAAGAAGATAGATATGCGTTTCATTATATATTTCAAAGAGTAAAATGTGTACCAAATTTATGTTATAGGCTAAAAATTCTCTTTTTCGTTTGGAGAAAGAACACTTTTCACTTACTGTAATAGTTTTTAGCCCGTTTGTAAGAGATCCCTACTTCTGTAATAGTTTTTTTAGCCCTTTTGTAATAGTTTTTTTCTTCTGACCGCGACACATGATGGAATTACTTTTGAAGTTGTTTTCATAATATTTGGTCGGTTGAGAACAGTAATGTTCTAACTAGCATTTTCATCTTTTCGAGAAAATCAACTTTAAGGTTTTGCCCCCTGGGTTCTACCTGATGTTATGGTTATAAGTATGCGTTTCATTATATATATCAAGGAGTAAAATGTGGACTAAATTAACGTAATAAGCTAAAGATCCTCTTTTTTCGTTTGGAGAAAGAACACTTTTCACTTATTGGACCGTATTTCCCTAGAACCATTGTGTTGTTTGGAGATAGGGCACTTTGTTTATAATTTATGGATGAATCTTCATTGTAACCACAGTAAGACTATGTTAGCTCCACTCATGAAGTAGTGATTTATTTTATCCCATACGCTTTCAGCTTATGAAGAGTATCAAGTAGATAGCCAGAATATGGTTTGAGTTATGAAATTGATGTGATAACATTCATAGTAAAGGTTAAGAATGTTATAACGAAGTATGAGATACGTCGGTTTCACATTAGTAACATTTACTTTTGGTCAGGTTTCTTCTTGTGTGTAACAACATTATTCCTGACAAAGAAATGTCTAGCTGATGGATGGATGGCTGACTCGTAGGTGGCTAGCAGGCAGGCTAGAATATCGGTGGGTTGATGAATGTAAGGATATTTGAATGGATGGACAGAGTAATGATGATGTGGAAAGATTAGATATAAAATAACATATGCGTGGATGATGAAGGGTAATTTGGGTTACATTTCCTGGTTAATAGACAGGCTAAATATAGAAGAAATTGCAGAACGAATAGAATTTATCTTGAATCAGTATTCAAACAAAAGGTTAATAATGATATCAATAAAAATTCAATACAGTACAAGTTAAAATAAGTTGTAGCATAACCGCAATAAACTAAACATACTGCTGTTCGTGCGCTAATAAGATCAGATTCTGACATCATCCAGAAAGTGATGTCAGTTTCTGGTCTTATCAGTGCAGGAAGAAAAAAATACATAGTTTATAGTGGTTATCCTACAACTTGTTTTGACTTGTAGTGTATGCATGTTTTATGGATGATTTGAATGCACTGGGCGAATTTGCTTTGGGAGAAAAATTTTATATTCCCTCGAAAATTTGCAACAAAGATTTGCTGGGAAGAAAACTAACCAGCGTTGTTTTGAGGTTGGTGATGTGTCTCACCTCTTTGGGAACATGTGAATTCTGACCAACTAGGGAAATTTACGGATTATATGGGGACAGTGTTGACCACTAACTTTGAGTTCAATTGCAAACCATTCGTGATGCACGTGTAACGAACGTGGGTCTTTTTTCAGTCACCGCCAACGTCAATTATATATTTCTTTCAACAAAACAACTATAAGTTAAAATTTAGGTAATTCATCTACAAAATAAAATGTGTAGCTTGTTATGGTTTTTAGAGGAAAACAATTTTAGGACTTTTTGTAGTGGTTTTAAATCAGACAGATCATGAGTTCTTATGCTATTCTCAACACCTTCGGTGTTGAGAGTGGCGCAGATAATGTCTGATCTGACTGGACTTAATAGGTTTGACGTTATTCCATGTGATGTGTACAGTATCGCACAGGACAGTCTTAAATCGTACGTAACGATTGTGACTGAGTAAAAGCTGTGGGACGGAAACAGCTAAGGACAATAAAATGGCTTTTAGCTAGTTTAATGTGTTGGATTTCGGGATAAAATTAAATTATTTGCTTCTTTTGGCAATGATTAAGATTTCATATAGACAATATAAATTTAAGGGAAAAGTTGGAGATAAATTGTTTAAAGCAGGATGTTCAATTAAAACGAGTTGAAATATAATAGCAGTTGTCCATTTCATTATACAATTTGAGTTTATTTTGTTTTTCTTTTTTTTTTTTTTTTTTTTTTTTTTTGTTGTTACCAAATTCATTTTGTTTTGTTAATAATTATATTAAGTTTAGAATAAAATACAAAACAAAAAGTGGAGTTGAGATTTATAAATTTAATTAATGTGGGGTTCTAAAACGAGCCAGTTTTGTCAATAGAACCGCTACACACGGACTACGTTTGAACTACGCTAAAAGTAAAACTCAAAGTTACAGATTTTACAAACAAGTAAGGGGTAGAAAAATATTACCTAATATAGGAAACAAAATGGGATATTTAGTATTAAATTAATTATTAAATGTTATTTAAAACACAACAACGGACTTTGGAAGCTAAATTTAGATCTAGAATAAAATTAGGGGAATCCCCGCACAGCATCCCGTCAGAGACCCAATCAAACCTTTGTAGATAATATTAAACAGATTTTATTTGTTATAAATGACAAAAAATGATTGTGTTTCAGGTGTCAAGCACTCAGATAAAGCACTCTCCTTAAGTACAATCAACAATTATAAATAGTTAAATAATAAAATAATAAGGTTTATAAATATTTATGTAAATGATGACAATATTGTCGTATTTATAATTATTGAAAGCAAGTGATGAGACAACAGAGAGATGGGGCAGAAA
Source organism: Pictodentalium vernedei (assembly GCA_031216915.1). Lineage (NCBI taxonomy): Eukaryota > Metazoa > Mollusca > Scaphopoda > Dentaliida > Dentaliidae > Pictodentalium > Pictodentalium vernedei. Next base: position 529,408,388 of record CM062293.1, read on the forward strand.
AATAGAGGACTCCAGATGAGTCAAGGGGAAGAGCTTGGAAATAGTAGATGACCATTTTATTACACACCTGCAGCTGTATTTCTCACGATCACGTGGATTTTAGGGGAATGCGGTAATTTTAACCAGAAAGCTCTAGTGCGATCCGATAAAAAAGTTCCGTTTGCGTGCATAAGTTCTCTCGTTAGACTGGTTCTTATAGTTTGCAACGTTTAGTGGAAAATAACCAATGAGAACCATCAGCTATATTTATCTGTCGGAATTACCGATTCTTATCACAGAATGATTGAGACCATGTACTCTGTTTGATTAAGTCATAGATAAGATGGTGTCACGTCGTAGGTGTTTGGTAACCCAGTAAGATCGTGGCAGTGTCTGATTGGTCAAAATAAGTATCCATTGAGAGCAAGGCGGTGTCTGATTGGTCAAACAGATGTCCAATCAGATTACACCACACGGCAGTTGGGACCAATAGATAAGCGTGTTGCAAAATTATCCCACATAGGGGGAGGGGGGGGGGGGCTAACGGATTTGGGCGCCGGGGTCAATGACACAGAGGTAGAGGTATGACCTCGAGGTCCTGGTAACCGGGGCAGATCTCGGCATCCTATGCTACTACTATCGATAGTCATCCTAGATACATGATCTCTACCAGGAAAATAAACACTGAAAACTCCACCTTTGCTTTCGTTATTGACAGAAAGTCCAATTGGGTTCGATATTGGCTCCTGGCACCGGTACAGTTCCTACAGAACCTACAGAACTTTGTAACAGTGTTACCCTTAGCTCTGCGTGCAGCCGACGAGTCGATACGAGGCTCACTGTGTAATCCTATTCGATTCACACTTCGGCAATGAAGGCATTATGAAGCAGCACGTTTGCCAACACAAACATACTTTGAAGAGCATGTTAAACTGAAGTAGTTCTCAGTGAGCAGGACTAATTCAATCCTGAAAACTGGTTACCACGAAGCGGAAAGACCGAATGCGACACACCGACAGTGCCTGTAGATGCCTTACAGCTAGTACATGCAGTTACTGATTAACTATCACAGATTCCGTCCTTACTAGTAGGCCTTACTGGGTGATCCCCCCGCCCCACAGCCGCAGTAGGTGAAGAAAGAAGATAATGTGGAATAATGAAGACTGGTTTAACCCCCCACCCCCCCCCCCCCCCCCCAGCACCCAGATGTCATAATATCTAAAGTTCAGAGCGCAAATTTTTCTCATAATGCAACTAGAAATTTAACCAATTCAATCTTCTTTGACAGAGCTCATTGAGCTCTGTCAAACACGATTGACTTGGTTAAATTCCCAGTTGCATTATGGGAAAATGACTACTTGACATTTGGTTATTTTGATATCAGAGTGAAGGGATTTAAGAAAAACTCAGCAGTGTAACGAAGTGTGTGATACCTGTCAGCTGAGGGGTTAAATGTGTTTCAGAAAATTAATGAAAATTTTATCACTGTATTTCATATGAAGAAATTAAATCTATGAATTCAGATTAGAGAAATCTACACTGAAGTATTAGGTTTAGTTGTAATGCAGAGTTATGTGTATTATTGTTATGTAAACAATAATACTATACTGAGAGTTGAACCTTGAATCACACAGGCATTATTTGTTGGTGCTGATACACATTTGAAAAGTATATAACCGATTTCCATCCATGAACTCTCACTTGATTGGCCCTGCTGGCTGGCTCGTGTGTATAAAAGTCACGTGAATTGAGAGAGCCAGTGGCTTGTATCTCCCGGTCATGGCAGAACTTCTTCACATTAGGAATGTAAATCCTAACTGTTGAGTAAAGTAAGAAACTCTCTTATCGTGCATAGAGCGGTCAACTCTGTTTTACTTTGCATTAAATGTATCCTTAAATAATATTACTATTAGGCAAGGCAAGTTAACCCTTTGGGCATAAGACTGCAAATTCTAAGGCTTGCTCAGCATGAAATTTAACCAGTTCAGATCTAAACCCTATTAGTAATAACTGACTGCCTTATTGGTTTAAAGATGTTCAGTTAACCCATAGGATGTGGAAATAAAAACCAGCAACTTGGAGTTGATTTTACTTATAAGGTTCTCTCCGTGTACTCTGGCTTTCTCCACCCGTACAACTGTTGTTGTCATGATTAGCAATTGTGCAGAAATACGTGACCTTAAACACAAATAAATAATTAAAATAAATATATAAATAAATAAATAAATAAATAAATAAATAAATAATTGCTGACTTCAGGTTTTTTGGGGGTCTACATTATCTGTACTCATGAACAAGAATTGAGGTTTCCACGGTAGTATTTTATCTGTTACCATTTTCAAGGTGAAAATCAATAGCATCATTGACGCAAATGAGAATATGGTGGAATCATCATTGTACGTTAATGACTTCAATCTGCTATATCAGCAACAATAAGTATGCCACGAAGCCCAAAATGTAACTTTTTTTAAACAAGACTCGGAGAAATGGCTTCAAATTCTCCAGTTCTAAAAGAAATTGTGTTTATTTCAGTAAGCTCCGGAAGCATCACCTTGACATGGAATTAACAATAGATCGATGTCCTATTGATGTTTTAGGGGAGGTGAACGTTTGAGCTTATTGTTTGAAAATAAACTGAATTTCACTTCTCATACAAACCAGCTACGAGAGATGTAAAACAGCACTTAACCTCCTCAAGGTGGTTGGTGGAACTGATTGCACCAAACAACGGTACTCCATCTGTATAGATCACTTGTTAGATTAAAGTTAAATTACGGTTGTAAGGTTTACGGATTGGCAAAACAATCGACCTTAAACCATTTGATGCTATTCATAATCGTGGTATTAGAATTAGTTTGAGTACATTTACAACATTACCAATAGATTCAATGCTTGATGAAGCAGTCGAATCTTCTCTTGAGAAGCGCAGGATTAACTGTCACTCAAATATATTTCTAAATTGTTTGCTCATCCACCAAACCTTGCTTATAACCGTGTGTCAAAATCCCCAAATTTTGGGTTTTTTTAACCGACACCAGAAACATATTACTCCACTGGGAATTAGAATTAAACACTTAAATCTGATACGATAAAAGAGAACAGTGAACCACACATTCCCCCTTGGCATCTTCAAAAGCCTTAAATTATTTTGGACCTTGCTTCTACTAAAAAGTAAGAAACAAAGTCTTTGTAATTTAAGCAGACATATGCTGAAATAAAGTCCACGTGTCGTGTATATAAAAAGATCTGTACAAATGGATCTGCAGACAGTGACAAAGTATCATCTTGTGATCAGGATCGATTACCAAATAAAAGTTCTATTTTAAGAGCTGAAGAATTTGAATACTCTCTTGTTTGACCAATATGATATCGTGTTTTGTTGGTTATTTGGATATGTTGGCTTCTCCAGTAACACCTGGACAGACAGTGCAGCAAAACAGGCTTTAACCAAACCTCTCACTGATTTCAAAAACATTCTTTCGGTGATTTTAAACCACCTATCAATAAATACATCAAATCTGAGCTGCAGGCCGAATGGGGTGGAGAGGCAAATAACAAACTCCATGTCTTTCGACCAAAAATTGCTTTATCACTACTCGTCTGGTAACCTTTGTGGAAAATAACGCGTGGTTCTGACATGATTTCAGATTGGTCATAGTAGACTTACGCTTTCCTTTTTTTGAGAGGGTAATATGCTATCTTTGTGTGTTCCTTGTCAGCAGGTGTTGACAGTGGAACACATTATTTCACCTTGCACTGATTTTGATCATACCAATCGGCAGTATTTCACTGTAGAATATCTAAGACATCGTATTTATCATACGTGCCTGCATAATATTCTTTCATTTCTTAACCCTTTACCCAACGCAGACGATATCAAAATTTATTATTTTAAATACCATTTTTTCAAATTTTAAAAAAAAATTTCAACAAAACAATATCATGTGACCTCTCGTTGGAACGACCATTGTAACCCTGCTTGAGCGGAGCTTGAACATAGTTAGAATGTTGAGGAGCTGACAGCTGCTCGTCGTTGCTCGAAGGTTCTCCGGGTACTCCGGCTTCCTCCACCCGTAAAACTGTTGAATCGAAGGAACTGAATGTTTACGGTATGTTTTCTATTGAATCTGTTGGAATAATTCAGTTGAACCAAAGGAACTGAATCAGTGTTCACGCTGGCTCAATATTTTAATGTGCCAAGGCTGAATATTTTTGTGCCAAATGAGATTTTTTGTGCCAAATGAGATTTGTGGTACCATGGGTATTTTATGTGGGAGAACTACAGTGCAGCTGTCGTGGATTGGTCATGTTCCATGAGTGGGCAATATTTCCACGGACGCAATAATATTAGATTCCAAACACTAATTATAGGAATAATCATCAAACATTTAATTAAGGAAACACCGAGTACTTCATTAAATGAAATTTTGCTGCTGATGATTTTTATTACCTGGTAAACGCATATGTGAATATCACTGCCGAACGCGTGGATTACGACCAGTCCACGGCGGCCGTCCTGTATAAAAACTTTTATTTCATATTTTGTTCAAGAAATATAAAAAGCATGAAACTTTATAAAATCAAATTTAACCTAAAACGGAACATTATAAAATAATAAAGTATCGTGAAACATATGTATGATCTATTCGGTTACAGATTGACATGTGAATTGAATCCTTTATCATTATACCCCCCGCAAACAAAGTTTGGGGGGGGGGGTATATAGGAATCACCCTGTCCGTCCGTCTGTCCATCTGTCCGTCTGTCCACCTGTCCAGCTTTGTAAGCGAAGCTCTTCCGAAACCGTTTGAAGAATTTTCATGAAACTTTACACAATGGAAGAACTCCATATGAAGATGTGCATGAAGCAATATAATTCCGTTCTGACATTTCCAAGGGGAGATAATCTAACTTATACCGTCTGTCCATCCTTGTAAGCGCACCTCCTCCTAAACTGTCTGAAGAATTTTCATGAAACTTTACACAATGGAAGAACTCCATATGAAGATGTGCATGAAGCAATATAATTCCGTTCTGACATTTCCAAGGGCAGAAAATCTAACTTATACTGTCTGTCCATCCTTGTAAGCGCAACTCCTCCTAAACCGTTTGAAGAATTTTCATGAAACTTTACACAATGGAAGAACTCCGATTGGAATTAACAACTAATTAATTGTTTACATTTTTTCTGGGGAGATCTAGTTCCAGCTACGACCCTCAGAAGGGAAGTGGGAGTAGAGGGGAATGGCCGAGGGTCCTAGTTAGGCCGGGGGTAGCGAAACCACACGACCTTCCAAATGGCATGATTGCCCCCCCTCCCCCACCCCAATTACAGAATCCTGGATACGCCCATGCTAGTCCGTTTCCCATATTTTCGAAAAAGGGGTGGGGGAAAAGATCGACATAACGCTGGCATATTTCAAAGGCTTGAACTCTGGAGTTGGACGTATTCCCTCTCACGGTTGTGGGCTCTTTCCCGGATATTTTTTTCCTTCAAATTCACACACACACCACCACCAACACCATTGGGAGCTCTCACATACGGATTGGTGGAGTGAGCATAGGGGCCCAGTCTTAATGGCTCCTGTGGATGTCATTGGGGTAGGACATACAGGAATCTAGAACTAGTACCCACCGATGTATGGATGGTTTTAATATTTATTATCACCTCGGCATGTGTTAGGCGAAATGCCAACAGAAAATAAATTATGAACCCCCGTTTAAAAAAAATATATTTTGAACACAACCTTTTGTCGTTAAAAAGGACTGTTAGTGTATAAAACTACGTTTTAAAGTACAAAATGTACCACTGAATGTGTGAAGTGACAAAATTAATGAAGCGTACGTAATATATAACGAAAATTAAGTATTGTTTGTTTTATTGTAGATTATTTTCAAATTATAAATGGTTTCTCTTCAAAAAACTTTCTGTTAAATCCCCTCGTAGTGAACAGAAAGATCTAAATGTTACGCACACGAATTAGTTACACCTCCGTCGAGCAAGTATGATAATATTCACCCGTCGCGCACCTCAGCTAATTCGTGGTTTTCCTTGCATAAAATGGCATGTCGATAGCGAAATGATCTATTTTCTCTTGAAAATAGTCTACAATAAAACAAACCATACTTAATCATCGTCATATATATTTTTTATTGGGAACGTTTTATTAAATCGTCACTTTTCACACATTCCGAGGTACATTTAGCACTTTAAAACGTAGTTTTTATACACTTACCGTCCTTTTTACCGGCAAAAAAGTATGTCCCCTTACAAACACACGAACAGACACGCATACAACGACCATCGCTATTATGCCACCAAAACTTCATTGTCGGGAGTTCTATATGCCTTATCCTCTCATGATCGCTATGTAGGTATGATGTGGGCCTCTACATATGTTTGTGTGTCGAAAGTTGAATATACTTTATAACAATTACGACACTGTCATCTTATTAATTGAAGGAAAGATCGTGGGGATATCTCTCCAGCAATTAATCAAATGAATGATTAAAGGTCTCTCTGAACGTTTTCTAACAATTACTAAAATTAATGTGTTAATATCCGTATGCCACAACGCACTGAACATCATAACAATTCGCCTATTGTCCTGTAAGAACAATATTTGTGCCGAATATGACCATACGCCCAGACAACCTTTAACCCTTTCGACTCTGATGATATCTTCCATGTCAGTTCAATGGCAGCGATTGGAAGAGTCGATAACCCTTTACCTAACGAATCGCCCGAATCCGCCCGCGTAATATGCAAATTGAGCAGTTGAAAAAATTAAATTTTTCAAAATATTTCAACAAAACCATATCATGTGATCCCTTATTTGAACGAGTTTATTGAGCTCGTTCCAATTAGGGGTCAGATGATATGGTTTTGTTGAAATTTTTTGAAAAATTTGAAAAAAATTTTATTCAAAATAATAAATTTTGATATCGTCTGCGTTGGGTAAAGGATTAATCATTATTTCGTGGTAGACTAATCCATACTTTCAGCCTTGAGGCTGCACGTTGAAAATACTGATCGGTCATCCCCACACATTCACTTAGCATCCATTCTACTTAATGATATTATGACCTATCATACACCTGGGCGGGAGAAACGAGCCATTGGATCCAAAGGGTTAACGGACAGGCGACATCAGTGACAACGAGTCATTCTCTCCAGGGTAGCAGGGCTTCAAGTTGTATACCGCGTTTTGGCCATAGAGAAGGGAATATTTGCGAGATGTACAAGACAAACAGATAAACAGACGAACAGGTAAAAGAGAAAGACAAACTCAACAAGACCCTTAAGGGGACGTCCAACCTAACTTTGGTCAAATTTCATGTAATTTTCTTTCAAGTCTAAAAAAGGCCCAAAATGAATAACCCCAATAAATTATATACCAAAATGCTTGGAATGAAACATAGAACATGTGGAAACTGAAATTTGCCATGGAACTGCTGCCATGTGTAAATAGCACCACCTGAAAGTCTGCTATGGCATAAGTAAGAGAACAAAATTTTTACAATAAAATACCTCAAAATAAAATAACAGCTGTATTCTATAAACATTTAAGTACATACTCGAAGAAATCGTTTCCTAATTCATGAAAGTAATGAAGATTGAGACCAAATTTTATAAGTGGAGTGCTCACTGATTGAAGGCAGACATTTTCTTTTGTTTATGTTTTGATTTGGGGAGTTCAACAAAGGTCAACTTGAAGGAGTCCAGCAGAAGAAGTATGGAAGGACAAAAGAGTGTCTCCCAATATCAAGATGTATGTGTTACTGTAATGGTTTGGAAAGAAAATATGATATTCTCCTATGTAGAATGCACTGCAAAGTCATACATTGTAGTTGAATAAATATATTTACAAACCCCTTGCACTGTAACCCCTTTTATCCCATGCATCAATTTGATAGTGATTAAATTGTTAAATTTGTCTAGTTTATCAATAAGTATAGCTTTGTTTAACTCTTGGACACCAATACTCATGATATCTGTTGGAGAAGAAATAAGGGTAACTGTAACCTGTCACTGCAATAAACCATCTAATGTACTTAAAAGTACATTGTTATTCAAAACACATCAAATCAACCTTACATAACCATTATTGCACATACTTTCCCCAAGGAGGCTTATTGACATATTGAGATCAGAAGGGCACATCCAGAGGGTCTCACATATTTTTTTCAAGAACGCAGTACACAAAGCAATTCCCAAAAGATGACAAGTGAGCTCCATTTGACACAAAAAAATGGGGGGGGGGGGGGGGGGGCTCTCTTCCTTGTATGACTCTACCTCCGGCACTCAAGGCATATGCCTTTTTTCTCAAAGTTTAACTCTTTTTTCTTTTTGAAGATCCTGGCCACACATGTTCCAAACACTATCAGACAGGTAAACCTCCAAATAAGTGCACCTGCAAAAATCATGTTACATTGCAAAACATTCTTTTTAGAGTTTTAGTTCTGGACCTTTCATGCTTCTTACTTCCAACCATAACACTTAATTTATCGATTAATGGGTGAATAGAAAAGTCCTGCCATAATCAACATTTTGAGTTCCATAAGCCTTCAAAACAGCTCCGATAAAAGTGTCAAACATCAGATTGGTGGCTTTATACAGAATATTCATGAGGTTGTTGCTCGATAAGTAATACTAATAGGAACAAAATCTTCACAAGAAAATGCTGTAGCAATACAATTTAGGGTATTAGCAGGCACTTTGCAACAAATTGTAACAAATCAACTAGTTATAAACAAAATTTTCCAACTCAAAAGAGTGAAAAAGTACCACGACTCTGAAAAAATGTGGGAAGAAACACATGCTACAGCAGCTACACAGGCATTGTTTCCCCATGATGCTCGATCACAAAACCAAATATCCTTCAAATTGGAGTAGCAATGGTTGAGATACAATGGAGAATGTTGGTACATGTAATGATGAATGGGTAACACTAAGATTAAGAGGACAGGGGTCACCACTGCACGGCCCTAGATGCACCTTTGATTTTCCAACTTCCCGGTCTGGGGCATAATAATCGCAACACACCCACCTTATCAGTTCATAATTTCAGTAAAATAAAAGAAATTATCAATTTGAATTAAATAATAGATGATGGAAAATATTTGGCTTCCTTCGCCTTCTCGTACTATTTAATTACCACAAACAATATCAGTTTGAAGCCGACAAACGAAACTGAATGCATGTGGTTTGGTTAAAAAGTAACTCGGCATGAATAATGAAGAAATTGCGAATATTTCATTTATTGAAAAGCCAATTGCAGCTAATATTGACCGTGCATTCGATAATTAGTTTCGGTTTTGACCACACGGCCACGCTGACACTCCGTGACAGCGGTTATGTTTATTGTGATATGCAAATTGGGGGATGGTTTCCGGTGAAGGAGATTTGTCACATTTGTCAGTGTAAAACGATCATAAAAGACACTGATCGACGCTTGTATTACTATGGTTGATAGCAAGAAAAAACTAAATTCTCAGCATCGTCCAAGCGCACCTTATTTAAAAGCACGAATGCATCATTTTCAACCCATCTTCAATCGGTCCTTTGCAGACATCAAACATACCCGCCTTCAAATTCCATGGTTACTAGGAAGTAAATAACTTCGCAGCGACAGGGGGAAATTAACACGCTCAATATAGTTCCAGGTCACTTGGAATATACTTCGTGAAAAAGTGATTTCTGAAGCATTCTGCTTACTTTGTTATGAATATTGCCTTATTTTGTGTGTATCGTCCCGATTTTATACACTCGGTTATTTTTTTTACAAGTGGTTCATGTTGTCTTTCTAGTGCGCAATAATTCAGATTTTTTGTCAACAAAAAAGTTCAGACGGCCTGTAAACGCGAGAGGGAATTTCGAACCATATTTTGCAGTTATGACATTAACAGCTCAAGTACTTGCCGTCACCTGTTTGCAAATCCGCTCATACATTGTCTCGAACAAATAAAGGGCGTGATCACGTCCTTGCATTCTTACGATTGCCCAAATTGAGTATTTCTGCAAGAACCACATCGTAATCACATGACCGGAACAACATCGTTGAAACATGGCCACATCCGGAACATCAAAAATTTGTGTTGATGTTATTACATTCAAACGTCAAAACCCACCAGAGTGTGTGTCAGAAAAATGCTTTCTCCGAGTCTGTAGTATGTTATCATTATATTGAGGACAAGGCTTTCGAATTACCGATTAATTTGTGGTTTTACCGGTTCGTTACTTATGCCATTTGCAAATTAATCTTCTTCAAAATCATAAAATTCACTTTTTTTCCTGAAAAAAATTATATGTACCTTTTCTATGCACTTTACTCATTATTTTGATATATAATTTGCCTTTCCTTACTTCTCTTATCTGTTTCTGAGGCATTGGGAAAAATGTCAACAAATTGACCAAAGTTAGGTTGGACGACCCCTTAACAGTTTTCTCACTCGCGCTGGGAGTAAGTGAAGTCGTGTATGCTTCTTAAAAATGCGCATGTTTTAGTATATTTTATCTGACAATCATATAGATTTTGGCCTGAAAAAAACGAGAAACGGTACGTATCACATATTGTGTTCCATTTTCGTATCATATGGACGACTCATTCTGATTCCGTATCAAATAGACGGCTCGTTTCCGGGACGGGCTATCATTACAGGCACGTGAATACATTCTATGTACGTTTCATTGATCGACTCGGCTGATCGCACACAAAACAAAACAACATTCCCCTCAGTTAGCGACAGAACGAGATATTACACACTCGTAAATTCAGGTGTATGTATCATCAGAACTTTGAAAATTGCGGTGACAGCGTTACTCATTGTTCGAGTGCATAACAATGTAGTTCCATAAAAAAAATAATTTTTAAACTTTTTCTCGGCCAACATTTCGTCCCCAAACTGTATTAATAATTTAAGATTTAATCTGTTTATGTGACAGAATTGTTAGAAAAATGGGTTATCATGATAAAGTCCCTGTTCTGTGATTTCCATTCGACTCTCGTGGTGTACAAAAAAGCCGGCTCGTTGAGATCCCATTCTGGACAACACCACGAATCTGATACAAATCGCAGGACATGCACATTATCATGATAATCTGTATGTATCGATTAAATGTGTCTTTTTCTTGTTGACTAACGCACTTACACTCAGGGAAAAGTCTGGGTGGGGGGTGGGGGGGATCGGTAACACCATCTAAGCGGAGCGCCACCATCGGTTGGCGCGTAGCGTGCCCCAAAATTTTGGCAAAAAATGCCTCCCAGATTGCCGGAAATGCCACTTCCCAGGCCTTCACCGAAAATATTTGGGGGTGGGCCCCCCCCCCCCTCCCCGTGCACCGTTGGCATGACGCCACTGCTTACACTTCGTCGATTGCTACCTCAAAAGAAAATTATTACAATTACAGAAATAACGGCTGAACATTAACCCTTTACCCAACGCCGACGATATCAAAATTTATTATTTTAAAAATCATTTTTTCAAATTTTTCCAAAAATTTCAACAAAACAATATCATGTGGCCCCTCGTTGGAACGATCTCGACGAGCTCGTTCCAACGAGGGGTCACATGATATGGTTTTGTTGAAATATTTTGAAAAATAATATTTTTTCAACTGCTGAATTTGCATATTACGCAGGCGGATGCGGGCGATTCACTGGGTAAAGGGTTAATGGAATTGAACTTTAAACACTTATGTTCTTTTATTTTCGGTTCCTAAAAAGTTACAGTGCTACGAGAAACTTTAGATTCAGTAAATAGTGATCAATGAAAAAGGAACATTATTTATTTATTTATTTATTTATTTATTAGTGTTTAAGGTCACATACTTATACACAATGGCTAATCGTGACCGTGGCCGTTTTACTGTGGAGGAAGCCGGAGTACCCGGAGAGAACCACCAAGCATCGACGAGCTACTGCCAGCTCCACAACATTCTAACTCAGTTCAAATGGGGTTACAGCAGTTGAAGACATGTGCACCATCGGAGTGCAGTACGCCTTAGTACACGGCGTCATCGTACCCCCATATAGGCAACCGGGATAAAGTGCCTTGCCCAAGGACACAACGCGGGTCGTCCCGGACGGGGATCGAACTTGGGACCTCTAGCGTAGAAGTCCAACAGTCTACCCCTGAGCCACCGCGCTCCCAAAAGGAACATTAAATAATAACTTTTTAGTTAGCTTTTTTTGTCCTTTCTAAATACCACGATTCACCGTCGCCATTGTCGTTACAATCGCGTCACTCCTATAATGAAATGTGCAAGTATATTAAGATAGCATCTGCTAGTGATCTATTTTATAAAACGGACACGAATGGTACTCTGTCGTGTCTCAAGAAAATCAACCTTTCAAATAAATTTAAAATTGTTGTTTGTTATTATAAAGTGTACTGCAAACAACATGTTGACTTACACGGTAATCAGTAAACTGTTACTGTAATTTTTTTATACTGTTATCGATACCTTCTTTCTATCATTGTATAATTGTTTTCTGATTTTACACAATCTATTTATATGTTTATATTTATTGGTGTTTAAGGTCACATATTTTTGCACAACGGCTAATCATGACCACAACATGAGTATCAACGCAAGACCAGGGGACGAGTGTTAATAAGCCATGGTGCCCATTTTAGAGAGGGTTTGCACCCCCAAGCATTGGTGACTGGGTCCTATTTTACCAGTAAAACAGAGCCTTATACCGCAGTGAACAGGCACTGCATCACGGGGTTCCCGAGGGGAGATTTTACACAATTGTTTTATTTTATGATATATAATAATCTGTTTTACTAAATATTGATTGTAAAGGTGCGTCAAACATCACTTATTGCATGAATAAATCAATTCCTCATTATTTTTTTTTCAGCATTACAGCCCTCCTCAATTGGAGTGGGTATTGGATTCCATGGTAAGCGTTGATCTATGAAAAAAAGAATAAACAATGTATAAGTTTTACTTGTGTGTGTGTTTTGTTTGTTTTTTGTTCTGTTTTGTTTTTGTTTTTTTTGTTTTTTTTTTTTGTTTTTGTTTTTTTTTTTTTTTTGGGGGGGGGGGGGGGGGGTCGCACTTACACTTCAATTGCTACATCAAAAGAAAAATATTACAATTACTGAAATAACGGCTAAACATTAATGAAATTGAAAGTTAAACCTTTTATCTTCTTTTATTTTCGGTTCCTTTAAAGTTACAATGCTACGAAATACTTATGATTCAGTAAATAGTGATCAATGAAAAAGGAACATTAAATAATAACCTTTTAGTTAGCGTTTTGTCCTTTCTTAATGCTACGATTCACTGTCAGTAGTATGTCATGTACCCGGACAGGTCATAGTTGCCGGACCCCGGTGTCGGACCCCGGATGTGACGTCATGCCACGTGACCAAGTGTCGACATGTTGTCTTGTCATGGTAACCCGCGTGAGCGGCAATGTTGTGCCTCATCCCCATATTGATACGTGGTATTAGTGCGCATGCGCAGCGCGTTTGTTAGGGTGATTCGTGTTTCCGTCGTCCATTTGTATACTGGAGGCCGCCATCTTGGTTCCTATGGTAGCACGTGGTTGCTATGTTACCCAAAGGCTTACAATTGGACGGGGGTATGTTCGGAGGGGGTGCTCGATTGAATAGGAGTAAATCTAATTATCCAAATAAACCCGACAATCTCTCCAAATCACCGAAATTGACTTTATGTACTACGGATTTCCCCAGAATCCTTTTCATGGTAAAGAGAGGCCCATAGGTACAGGGAAGACACCCAGGGGTAAGTTCGATTGAATCGGAGTATACTCCAGAAGACGACAAGAGCCTGTCCATTGGAACAGTTTTGTTACTATATTTAGATTTTCTGGTCTGTTCAGGCTAGTTCTGACCCTATTCTGAGTACTCGTTCTTGTTTTCCAGATAATCCAATCGGTTCACTTTATTGGCACTAACTAAACAATCCGATTGCTTGATTTTCCATAATCTTTATGCAGAATTACCTCCCCTTATTACAACGAAAGCATATATGATTCCTAAAGCCAAGAATCTATCGATTAGTTACTGGTAAGTCATTGCTCGAACACTCGAAGTCCATCGAGCAAAATGAGCTTTAGAGCAATTGCTCGATCGAGTGACCCCCACATACTGCTCGACCGACTCGAATTCCATCGAGCAAATGAGCTATAGAGCAAGTGCTCGTTCGAGTTATTCGCACATACTGCTCTTCGGCTCATTTCGGTATTTGAGGATACCTATGGCCTGGCATTGTATCAGTTGAGGATACTTTTTATAGAATACTTATCTAAGGATACTATTACTTGTTTGGCCCAGCCTTCTAGGCCACCCCAGGACACACCTATCCTAAATTCTCCTTATAAGCTATCGAGCAGCTACTGAAAAGTCACTGATCGAACGATTCGAAGCCCATCGAGCAAAATGAGCTATAGAGCAATTGCTCGTTCGAGTGACTCGTACATACGACTCTTAGCCTCATTTCAGTATTTGAGGATACCTGTGGCCTGGTATTGTATTATTTCAGGTTACATTTCTAGGATACCTTAGATAGGATACTTATCTGAGGATACTATTACCTGTTTGGTCCAGCCTTTTAGGCAACCCCAAGACATACCTATTCCAAATTCCTCTAATAAGTCATCGAACAATTACTGAAAAGTCATTGCTCGAATGACTCTAATCTGATCGAGCAAATGAGCTATCGAGCAATTGCTCGACCCAGTGACTGCACATACTGCTCGAACGACTCGAATCCCATCAAGCAAATGAGCTATCGAGCAATTGCTCGATCGAGTGACTTGCACATACGACTCTTCGATTCATTTCAGAAAAATGGAATCCATAGCCACAGACGTTTTCAAAAAAAGGGATTCTCAAAAAGGGATTCCGTAAATAGGATTCTTATCCGTGACACGGGATTCCATGATTTGACATAAACACTCGAGAGTATGGAAAGGGACTGATGACACCCAATTATTATTGCAAGAATCTGATCAGATAAAAACATGATAACATACAAGCAAGAACTGCAAACCGACGAAGGTACAAAAGTGAACAAAGATCCAGCACAACCAAGATCGAAGAGAGCAGAACATAAGAAAGTGAACGAAGATCGAACTGGTTGGAAACAACTGAATTATGAACAGATCCAACACAACTACGATTGCACTGTTCTAATGAAGTCATAGTGAACGAAGAATCAATACAACCAATTTATGTTCGAAGTGAACATAACAACTGGAGAGTTGGCGTTGTGACAGACCAATTCAGGCTACTCCAGAGTGACATACTACTAGTATTCATTTCACGTGAGAAATGTTTATAACAATAGCTGTTTGTTACAATCTGTTGGACAGTTCCTGTTGGGACTATCAAACAGATTGTGACAGACTAATTAGGCTACTCCAGAGCAACACACTACTACTATTCAATTCATGTGAGAGATGTTTACAACAATAGCTGTTTGTTACAATTTGTTGGATGGTTTCTATTGGGACTTTCCAACAAATTGTGACAGACTGCATCAGGCTACTTCGGAGTGACATACTCATGTGAGAAATATTTATAAGAATAGCCGTTTGTTACAATTTGTTGGATAGTTGCTATTGGGACTGTCCAACAGATTGGGACAGACTACCCGAGGCTACGCCGGAGTGACACACTACTACTGTTCATTTCATGTGTGAGATGTTTATAACAATAGCTGCTTGTTACAATTTGTTGGAGAGTTCCTGTTGGGACACACTACTAATATTCACTCCATGTGAGAGATGTTTACAACTATTGCTGTTTGTTACAATTTGTTGGATAGCTCCTGTTGGGACTTTCCAACAAATTGTAACAGACTACTTTAGGCAACTTCAGAGTGACATACTACTACTACTTAATTCATGTGAGAGATGTTTATAACATTAGCTCTTTTTTACAATTTGTTGGGGAATTCCTGTTGCGACACACTACTACAATTAATTTCACGCGAGAGATACTTACAACAATAGTTGTTTGTTTCAATCTATTGGAGAGTCCCCGTCAACAAATTGTGACAGACTACTCCAGGTTACTCCAGAGTGACATTCTGCTACTATTCACTCCATGTGAGAGATATTAATAACAATAGCTGTTTGTTGCAATTTGTTGGAGAGTTTCTGTGGAGACTATCCACCAATTTGTGACAGACTACTTTAGGGTACTCCAGAGTGACACATTACTACTATTCATTTCACGTAAGAGATGTCTACAACAATAGCTGTTTGTCGCAATTTGTTGGATAATTCTTGTTGGGACTTTTCAACAGATTGTAACAGACAGCTCCAGGCTGCTCCAGAGTGACATAATGCAATTATTCACTTCGTGTGAGAAATGTTT
The DNA here is from genome assembly GCA_031216915.1 of Pictodentalium vernedei. Taxonomy (NCBI): domain Eukaryota; kingdom Metazoa; phylum Mollusca; class Scaphopoda; order Dentaliida; family Dentaliidae; genus Pictodentalium; species Pictodentalium vernedei. The sequence goes on from CM062293.1 coordinate 529,424,729, forward strand.
ATAAGAATAGCTGTTTGTTACAATCTGTTGGATAGTTCCGTTTGGGACTTTCCAACAAATTGAGACAGACAACTCCAGGTTACTCCAGAGTGACATACTACTATTATTCACTTCACGTGAGAGATGTTTATAACAATAGCTGTTTGTTACAATTTGTTGGATAGTTCCTGTTGGGACTTTCCAACAAATTGAGACAGACAACTCCAGAGGGACATACTACTACTATTCACTTCATGTGAGAGATGTTTATAACATTAGCTGTTTTTACAATTTTTTAGAGAGTTCCTGTTGGGACACACTACTACTATTCACTTCATGTGAGAGATGTTTACAACAATAGCTGTTTGTTACAGTTTGCTGGAGAGTTCCCGTTGGCACGCACTTTCCAACAAATTGTAACGGACTACTCCAGGCTACTCCAGAGTGACATACTACTAATATTCACTTCATGCGAGAGATGATTACAAGAATAGCTGTTTGTTACAATTTGTTGGAGAGTTCCTATTGGGACTTTCCAACAAATTGTGACAGATTATTCAAGGCTAGTGACATATACCAATACTAACTTCACGTGAGAGATGTTTATAACAACAGCAGTTTGTTACAATTTGTGGGAGAATCCCTGCTGGGACTCTCCAACAAATTGTGACAGACCGCTCCAGGCAAATCCAGAGTAACATATACCAATACTCACTTCACGTGAGAGATGTCAATAACAATAGCTGTTTGTTGCAATTTGTTGGAGAGTTCATGTTGGTACTATCCAACAAATTGTGACAGACTACTTCAGGCTGCTCCAGAGTGACACACTACTACTATCCAACTACATGTTAGAGATGTTTAGAACAATAGCTGTTTGTTACAATTTGTTGGATGGTTCTTGTCGGGATTTTCCAACAAATTGTGACAGACTACTTCATGGCGAGTCCAGAGTGACATACTACTACTGGTCAATTCATGTGGGAGATGTTCATAACAATAGCTGCTTGTTACAATTTGTTGGAGAGTTCCGGTTGGGACTTTCCAACGAATTGTGACAGACTACTCCAAGCTAACCCAGATTACTATATTTTCACTTCATATGAGAGATGTTATAACAATACCTGTTTGTTATAGATTGTTGGAGAGATTCAATGTCACAGATGTTTATAAAAATAGCTAGTTGCTACAGTTAGAGAGTTCATGTTGGGACTCTCCAACAATCTGTGACAGACTACACTCTGCCTTAACTCATCTTATTTATTTTTCCACCATTTTTTAGACCCACCGCCTAGTTGCCGTGCCATTGCCTCTAATTCCACATTGATGCTATTGATTCCAAAATCTGGTTTATTTTTACTACTTTTCATATTGTTATTGCAACAGACTGTGACCAAAGATCTAGCAGAAGTGACGTTGAACTCGTATCAAAATCGTAATGGGGTCCGTAACTTGAACGTTTTTTATTGTCCTGGGGGAACTATCTTTCGAGTATCCTAAGGTCGGTGTTACACAAATATCCGGTTGGAGATCAAGTTGGTACTGCGGAAGTAGTATATAACATGGGGTCACCAGGACAGAACCCCCTAGACCCTCGTATACCCCATAAACAGTTACCAGGACAGACCCCCATATTTAGCATCTAAGGGCTATTAGGACAGATCCTCAAATTTCACCTCCAAGGGCTCTTAGGGCAGAACCCATGTTTCGCCTCGTAGGGTCACCAGGACAGAACCCCTAGACCCTCGTATACCCCATAAACGGTCACCAGGACAAAATCCCCAAGGCCCCTCGCCGAGTGCGGCACTAGGACAGAATCCCCAAGGCCATAAGCTTATCCTCCATAAACAGCCTGTGTTGTTAATTTGGCCTCCAGTGAAGACCGTTGCTATGCTGATGTTTACCTTAGAAACGGCGTTCCTTTATGAACGCTCAGGCTGTAGAGTTAAATGTTTTTCACCTCTCTAAATATACTTGATCTCCAATGAAGACCGTTGCTACGCTGATGTTTACCTTAGAAACGGCGTTCCTCTATGAACGCTCAGGCTGTATAGTTAAATGTTTCTCATCTCGCTAAATATATTTGACTGATGTTATTGATTGATTGATTAGAGTGTGTGACACTCAATTATGACAGTATGTTTTGGAGTTATCTCCCTTAGTTTACCTTTCTCTTAATTACCATTTAGAGAAATACATTTTCTTAGTATATTTATATAGACTCACTACCTGCTCGAATCAGAATAAGTCTTTCGGTAAGTGAAAAACAGCGATTAGAAATTTCCATTTAGAGAAATACATTTTCTTAGTATATTTATATAGACTCACTACCTGCTCGAATCAGAATGAGACTTTCGGCAAGTGAAAAGAAACAGCGATTGGAAAGAGATGAACAGAAATACAAGGCTGCCATAGAAAAGCTAGCCACGGCTGAGCAACTTGAGGCAAAAAGAACTCACCGGTTGTTCCTGGCTGAGATTAAACACCAGATCACCACAATGAAATGCAAGTCTGTTCAAAAAGCTGGCGGGCTTAATGAAAAAAGGAAAAGGCTGAGATTGAGAGCTAAGCACCGACAGACAGTAGCTAGGAAACTTAAAAATAGAAGGACCAGGCTCAATGTGAGAGGTGTGAAACTCCAGCAAAGAAGGAATAAATCATTTCCTCCCCAGAGGCCTACTTCCATTCTATCAAAACATGCTCTGAAGGGGTACACCAAGTCATACAGTGTCTCAATTATCAATCCTAAAAGTTTGATTGAACAACTCAACAACACTTCTACAGTCAAAAATGAAACCCTCTCTCGTGAGCTGGAGCAAATGATTGGGTTGAAATTTGTGATCGTCGTTAAAATATTATTTAGCAAACCAACTGGGGCTGATGAAGTTACATACAAGTCTGCATATTTCAACAGCAAGGCTGTTTCCATTATAAATGAACATGAAATAGCCAAAATTCTTCGAACCGTTAATAATGAAATTCAGGCAAAATGTGATCGGTGGGTGGGTGGGTGAGGGATCAGGATGGACTATTAATGAATTAGGGGGTCATTGGTTAAATATTAACATTTATCAACCATTAGCTGGTCCCTCTTACATTCAACTACCTCAAGAGCTACGAAATCCTAAAATAAGCATCATTAACATTAAAAATGAAAATGATAATGAGTGCTTCAGATGGTGTCACTTAGCTCACAAATACCCACCACCCCACCATGCTGAACGAGTTACTCACTATAAAACCCCCAAACTCATTCAAACATTAGACTATAGAGGAGTTAGTTTTCCAGTAAAGACAAAGGATTATAAAAATATTGAACTACAAAACAAAATCTGTATCATTGTCTTTGGCTATGAAAAGGGGCAAACCTATCCTATCTATGTGAGCAATGAACAATTTGATGACTGCATGGATTTACTTTTGATCACCCAAGGCGAAAATCAACACTATTGCTTGATCAAAGACTTCAACAGTTTCATGTTCAACAAAACTAAACATAGGGAGAAAAAACATTTCTGCAGATATTGCTTACAGTGCTTCTCATCACAAGGTGTTCTTCAAAACCACAAATTCTTATGCCTAGAGATCAATGGAAGACAGGCTGTAAAGATGTCTCCAGAGATCTCCAAAGTAAAATTTTCTAACTTCTATAAGCAGTTGGAAGTGCCATTCGTTATTTATGCAGACTTCGAATCCCTCACTGTGAAGACTGATGGTCGTGATTCCATTGAGGAAACGTCCTACACTAAAGCTTTACAGAAACATATACCATGTAGCTATGGCTACAAAGTTGTGTGCTGTTATGATGATAGTTTCAGTAAGCCGACACAAATCTACAGAGGAAAGAACGCTGTATACAAGTTTCTCCAGGCAATGGTTCAAGAAGTCAGTTACTGTACTCGAATTAAAAACAATCACTTCAATAAGCCTCTCAAAATGTCAGTTGAAGATGAGCAACTCTTTCAAGCATCTACACACTGCCACATATGCTGTGGTAAATTAGGTACCTCAGACGATGAGAAGCCTGTAAGAGACCACTGCCATGTTACAGGCAATTTCAGAGGGGCCGCCCACAATGTATGCAATATAAACTACAGGTTGACTGATAAAATTCCAGTGGTGTTCCACAATTTGAGAGGCTATGACAGCCATATATTACTCCAGGAGATGGGTAAGTTTGTAAAGGAGAACCCATATGTGGAAAGTAAAGGTGGGAAGATCACCCGCAGAGAGATGAATCTAAATGTCATTCCCAACAACATGGAAAAATACATGGCACTTATGATGGGTCAGCATATAGTGTTCCTAGACAGCTTCCAATTTATGAGTTCATCCTTGGACAGACTTTCCGCCAATCTGACCAACTTCCCCATTCTCCGGATGGAGTGTCCAAAACATTATGAGCTACTTACCAAGAAAGGTGTCTATCCTTATGACTTCATGGACTGTTGGGAGAAATTTGAGATGACCAGCCTACCACCTAAGGAAGCTTTCTACAGTCAGCTGAATGATGAAGATATTTCAGATGCAGACCATCTCAGAGCACAGAATGTTTGGAGCAAGTGTGGCCTTGAAAACATGGGTCAATATCACGACCTCTACCTCACAGCCGACGTGCTCCTTCTTGCAGAAGTGTTTGAAAATTTTAGAAAAACCTGCCTCCAATATTACAAGCTAGATCCAGCCCACTACTTCAACAGTCCCGGGCTTGCTTGGGATGTTGCACTCAAGATGACTGGCACTGAACTGGATTTGATGAGTGACGTTGATATGTATCAATTCATTGAGAAAGGCATAGGAGGTGGTGTAAGCTATATTGCTAAAAGATATACCAAAGCAAACAACAGGTATCTATCAGACTATGACCCATCTCAACCATCGAAATATATAGTGTATCTGGATGCAAATAACCTGTATGGATGGGCAATGAGCCAGCCTCTTCCCACCGGCAAATTCATGTGGGTAGATCCGCCCAGCTTCAACTTGGAAGACTACACACAAAATTATTCAGAGCGAGGTTGTATACTTGAAGTTGATCTCGAATACCCAGGGGAGATTCATGATCTGCATAATGACTACCCACTAGCACCGGAGCAGATTGAGACGAAGCAGGATATGCTGTCACCTTACTGTAAATCCCTCAAGAAGAAGTTCAATATTAAAGTAGGTGGCGTTCACAAGTTGATACCAACCCTGGCTACTAAGAAAAAGTATGTGCTCCATTATAGGAACTTGCAACTGTATTTGTCCTTAGGGCTTAAGCTCACAAGAGTCCATAGAATCATAGAGTTTGACCAGTCTGCCTGGCTTAAGGAGTATATTGACTTCAACACTGTAAAGAGAACTGCTGCAACAAATACGTTTGAAAAGGACTTCTTCAAGTTGATGAACAACAGCGTGTTCGGAAAGACGATGGAGAATCTCAGGAAGAGGGTTGATGTGAAACTTGTTGTAAATGAAGTTAAGTTGAGAAATCTGACCAGCAAGCCGACCTTTGTCTCCTCAAAGATTATAAATGAGGATCTTGCTGTAGTACATAAGGTCAAGCCATGCATCCTTCTGAATAAGCCAGCATATGTTGGAATGAGCATCTTAGACCTAAGCAAGACACTGATGTATGACTTCCATTACAACTATATCAAGAAGAAGCACAAAGCCAATCTAATATTCACAGACACTGATAGTCTGACATATGAGATACAGACAGAAAATGTGTATGCCGACCTGTGGAAGGATAAGCATCTCTTTGACAATTCAGAATACTCACCATCTTCTCCTTTCTATGACCCCACCAACAAGAAGGTTATAGGTAAGATGAAAGATGAGACCATAGGCGTGCCAATCACTGAACATGTTGGACTGAGGTCTAAGATGTGTAGCTACACCACCACGGCCGATGGAGGTGGTGAAAAGAAGGCCAAGGGTGTAAAGAAAGGTGTTATCAAAAAAGACATCACACACGAGGACTACAAGGAAACGCTATTCCAACAGCTTCAGCTCCACCACAAGATGAAATCTTTTAGATCTCAAAAGCATCAGCTTCATTTATATGAAATCAACAAGACCAGCCTGAGCTGCTTTGATGACAAACGATACATACTGGACGATGGGGTGAACACACTGGCTTATGGACATCATACGTGTATATAATCCACATTTAGAGATATGTGTATGTATGTATATATATACAATGGACCCTGTCCTCCTTTCAGAGTTTATTAAGAATTGGGAGAGAAGTTTGAAAGTCGAAGCCTGTTTAGTGGCGAGAGATGATAAATGTAACGAATGTGGTGATGAGATGATTATCGATGAATATCAAAGGGTATGTAGGGACTGTGGGTGTATAGACACTAATTATCAAGAAGTAGCCGAAGGATGTACCGAGAATTACACTATAAAACCAAAATACAACCCATATGAACACTTTGAAGCTGTTCTGAAAAGGTTACAAGCTTCGGAGAGCAAAGCATGTTCACGATTTGATGATGACTATATGGAGAAGCTGAAAGCCAATTTGAATGGTGATTTTACGCCACCCAACATTCACAAACACCTTCCTAACAAAGACCAAAAATATCTCAACTACCTATATTTTAAGCTGACTGGTAAGAAACTATTCATTGAGACCTGTCATAAAGAAATGATGAAGAGAATGTTCACCATTTGCTATAATGAATATTCCAACCTACAGAGGAAAAGACCTTGTGCCTTGCTTATTTTGAAAGTCGTGGTTGATTGCTGCGAAGCTCTAAGCTACATCAAGTCATTCATATACACCCCATTTAAACTGAGTAATAATGTATACAATAAGCTGAAGGATGTCTGCACTAACTAATTTCTACAAGCAAGTCCAAGGGAGTGGCATCCCTTATAATAACCCAAACAGTGATAACTATTTAATCAAACACCCCTTTCGGTGTCTCATCAGTGGGGCATCGGGAGGCGGTAAAACCAATGCTTTGCTCAATCTAATTAACAATCTAAACTGCTTTGAAAGATTTTACTTATTCGTCAAGTTGATGAACTGTGATCCTTTATATGACGAGGTGCTAGTGCCTAAGCTACGAGCTGTTGAAGAAAGGCATAATATACCCGTTCTAATGGAATATAGTTGTGATTTGGATGACATCCCTGAGGTGACGTCAACTGAGATCGACAGTGACTATCAAAACTTGGTGGTATTTGATGACATGTTGGATGAAGATACCAAAATCTTGAAGAAAATCTCTGCCTATTTTAGTAAAATGAGAAAGAAAAATTGCTCTCTTGTCTTCATTGGACAGGACTATTTCCAAACCCCAAAACCCATCAGAAGGAATAGTAATCTCTTCTTATTCACAAGGAACACCTCAGAAAAAGATTTGCAGCAGATTCACCAAGATCTCGCGAAGGAAATGGACTTTAACACCTATAAAGATATGTTTCGAGAAGCCACAGCTGATCATTCTGTTCTAATAATTGACCCCATCCACCCGGATGCTAAGTTTAGGAGAAATTTTACCCAGGTTTGGTATACTGTGTGACACTACCCAGTGGGTAAGATTATACACAAAAATACACAGAAAGCTAAAATACAACACAGACCTCAGTTTCCTGTGTGATACTACCCATTGGGTAAAACTGTATATGAAGATAGACCGTGTGTAAAACTACCCAGTAGGTAAAAATACACATGGATTTTAGTTGAGTATATAATATAGCATAATTATGCCTTTCAAAGATATTGACTACAAAAGGCTTAACCAGTCAAGAGAGCTGGAGACAGCGCTAAAGAGAAGGATAGCAGTGAGTAATAAGTCTATAGACTCTACATTAAAACCCAATGATAAAATAGCCTCGGTTGAGCTAGTTACGGTTAAGAAAATTTTGCCAAAAGTTCATCCAATTAATCAGCTGATCAGTCAACAAAAGACTGTGAAAAGCCTAGCTCCGGTAATAGCCGAGATAAATGCTTTGAAAGATGAAATCAGTAATCAAACTACAGTTTTGGAAGATCAACATAGATTACTATTGACTCCATCAACAGCCCCACCGGCTATAGATGGTCCAGAACCAGGAATAGACCTTTATGAGCGCTTCAATATAACTGAGAGTGATAAAGCCTATTACGATGAGAAGAGCCTTAGGAATTTAAATGATTTAGCTAGAGAAAATGACCAAAACCGTGTTCAGGAATCCCTTCGTCGACTCTCTAGGCTTTCAAGGACCTTAGGTGCTCAAAAGAGTGGAATCAAACGAAGACATCACCCTGCAGAGCAAGACATAGAGAGACTTGCCAGTATTGAGCAAGAATTGACCTCTGTAGGTAAATACAGGGATATATTGAAGAGACTACAGACAACAGGGAAAGGCCTATCCATAGGAAATTACACTATCCCACTAAGAAGACATAATATTTTATCTATGAGATATGCCAATAAGCCTAATAAAATAGTACCTGCTTTTGGAATTAAGAGGGTGACCAACAATCTAAAAAATGTGTTGCTAAAACCAACTGCTAAGCAACATCCATACCTATCAGCTGTTGAGAAGGAATTTCTGGACAAAATCTTTATGAATGCAGGGCAAAGGCTATCCTCTTCTCAGGCCGAAGCAATCAGAGGTTCTGGTGTCTTTACTTCAGTGCAGGAGATAATAGAAAGGATTCAAGTGCTGTTGGGTGAACTAGCAGCGGGTAATACATCAATCCAACTGAAGAATGAACTGGCTGACTTGCTTCACTACCTCTTCAAACACAGAAAAATTAAGAAGGCCGATTACAAGTTAATGCTTAAGGAACTTGGTATTTAGTTAGAATATAGATATAAACATGAATACTCTACAAATCTCAACAGTCAACGCCAAGACTGAATCAAACAGCAGACTTAGGTGTGTTCTCAACACCCCTATGAATCTTAACAGCTACATAGCACTGAGCAATATAAATCTGTGGTATAATTGGCGGAATATTACTCAACAAATGAACAATAATGCTTTAACATATAAAACGCCTGATGGTGGTATATACCAAGTCAGTCTCCCTGATGGGTCATACACGGTAAAGTCTATTAACAACTTCCTACATCACATAATGGAAAACAATGGGCATTTTGATACCACAAAGAGCAAACAATCAGCTGAGAGATATGTGATTCATCTTTATGAAAATTCTGTCTACAACAAAATAACTCTTAAAATTAGATCCGGGTATACAATAAGTTTCGGCGAAGGGCTGAGTAAGGTGTTGGGTGCCGATGCAAATATATTCTACAACCAAACAGAAAACTTTCCCTATATACCTCAGGTTGAAAATGTAACCAGTGTTCAAGTACATTGTAATTTGGTTTATAATGAATATCAAACCGACTCATCTCTCCTCTATAGTTTTTCACCCAATAATTCATTTGGCTCTCTTCTAACAATCACACCAAGATATCCTCAGTGGAGCAACACGAGAAATGCAACAGAGAATGAGTTTGAGGTATGGCTTACTGATCAAAATGGCAAATTACTACCTCTGGAGGATAACTGGGGTGTAGTTGTACAAGTGGCTAACAAAGACCTTGTAAGGATGTAATCTTGAGAATTGTTATAGACTAAAGATGCGGTACACAAGGTACTATAGTAACTATGGATATGTCAGCCAGACAGGCAAAGGCATTGGTGATGTGATTAGACTTCTTAGAACTGGTATCAGTCAGTTGCCTCCATCCCTCACAGCAGCCACAAAAAAAGCAGCCACAAGTATTGCCTCACAGGGAATCACAGCAGCTGGAGACAGAATCGGTAGTCAGTTAGCTAATAGAATTACACCAAAGAAACAATCTTCAAAACAGCCTGACAGAAATGAGATCTTAAAAGATTTGAAGTTAACACCACACTGTGATCAATATACACCAACCCCTGACCAATATGGGTTTGGAAGAAAAAAGATGATAGACAAGGGAATCAAAATACTGGTTTAGTCAGAACTATATAAATAAACAAGTATGGACTACCAGGAGCTTGCTAATTTGTTTGAAAAAGAAATCAGTTTACCTAAATATTCACACAAAAGGTGGATCAAAATACACCCCACCTAGAATGCTATTAGCGATAATGGAAATGGCTTGACGGATGCTATCAACTATAACTGTAAGACTGTATCAGACAAGCTGGTGAATTATGGAAATGGATATATCCTACTCACTGCTGTGGCTTCCAGAACTGCTCTTGTTGATAAAAAAGTAGCACCTAAAGGTTCGTTCGCTTTTATCAATCAGGCTGTAATAAGAATTAATGGAGCAGAGGTAGATAATTCTAGGCTGAACTTTCTCAGTGTTCCAATTCTTAATAGCTTGGAATACTCCAACGATTATGCAAGAGTGGCAGCACAATATTGTTTTAGCAAAGACACCTCAAAAAATCATGAAAATAATACTGGACATTCCATTAGAAAGCAGCAAATCCCAGACCCTGACAACAATCAAATACGATTCAGAATGAAAATCCCTTTGTTTTACATATCGACTTTCTTTAGAGCGCTAGATTTTCCGTTGATTAATCAAGTGTTTGAGTTTAATATCACGTATCGCACTAAGAATGCGTTGTTAAGAGAAGATGTCGATGCTATCGATTGCAGTATTAACTCTGCTGTTCTGTATCTTCCAAGGGTTGAGTTGCCAAGAGAGTACGAGGAAAAACTGTTCAAGAGAATGGAAGAGGGATCTATGGCAAAAACGCTTGTATGGAATCGTCTTGCTTATCCGGCAGAAGTTGTTGGTGCGAATGGTGACCAAGATATACAATTGGAGGTTTCTTTGGATGGAATTAGGAAACTGTATTGTGTAGCCATACCAACATCGAGATGGAATAACCAACAGTACATAGAGAGCACTTCAGACATATCAATTACTGCTCTGAACATTGTTATAGATAGTGAGGACTTTTTTCCACAGAACATCCAAAATGATGTTGAAGCGTATGAAGTAGTTGCAGAAAATTTTAACATGGGAGGAAAGGACAAAAATACGGGGGCAATACTCGACTACAATGATTGGCTAGCAGTTCACAGATATTATGTGTTTGACTTAACAAGGCAGAAGGTATTTGAAAGTGATCCCAGGAAGTCTCAATCAATCAGGTTTAGAGGCACACTGTCGGGTAACTCAAGACTGCAGTTCTTCATAGCGAGAGAAAAACAGACTACATTTGACTTTACAAATCCCTCAGCAACCAGGACTATTTAATCTGAATATTATTATAACCATGTATAACCCAGTTGGATTTGCTTTAACAGAAAGTCAAATTGACAAACTTAGAAAGGGGAAAGGAAATGGGCAGGCCATCACTTTGGAATTATCTCCACAGCAAATTGGTGGTCAGCATCAGCTGTACTTGACAGAGAGGCAAATTAATAAACTTCAAAAAGCGTCCGGAGCTGTTAGAATTAGGTTCTCCAAAACACAGATGAGGGCACAGAAGGGAGGTTTTCTTGGAGCTATTTTGAATGTTGCTAAGACTTTGCTTCCCAAACTATTGCCTACGCTTGGCACACTTGGGCTTAGCGCAGCATCAGGGGCAATTTCTGGTGCCACACACAACGCTAGTGCTGGGGGAGGTGTAATACCCCTCTACTTTACAAAAAAGGACACAAATGATCTCTTGGGTGTTGTAAAAGCGTTGGAGGAAAGGGATGTGTTACCCCCAGACACCTGCCAAAATTGTATGCTTTCTATTTCAAAACAAGAAGGAGGGTTCATTGGCACTCTGTTAGCATCACTCGCTGGCAGCTTACTACCTACACTTTTAGGTAGGTGGCAAAGGTTTAAGAAGAGCGGGGCGTGGAAGGGGGTTGAGAAGGGTGGGACAATTTAAAAAAAGATGAAAGCTCCTATTACAAGCCTCGATTTCATGAAGTACTATGAAGGAAATAACTACCTTGGAGGTGTTTTTGCAAGGGATAACTTGCCAGAATTTGATGAATTGTTTTACATAGTGAATTTAGATAACCAGGAGGGACCTGGCACTCATTGGGTAGTCGTCTTTAACATAGGCTCCTGTTGTATTTATTTTGATAGTTTCGGAGTCCACCCGCCAGAAGAGATTTTGAATAGGATGAGATAGACCAGAAAGCAAATGGTTCAAAACATCTATAGAATCCAAGATATAAACTCAGTCAATTGCGGCTTCTTCTGTATGTATGTGATTGATGAGTTGCTCAACGAAAGTCAGTTTATTGACATACTTACCGACTTCAGCCCAAACGATTACAAGGGAAATGATAAATTAATCAGCGCATATATATATCAAAAATGAACTCATACTGTGTTAAGTGTAAGCGACCCACACCCACTGTCAATGTACAAGTTGTTAAAACTAAGAATGGAAAGTATCTCGCAAAAGGTATCTGTGGTGTGTGTGGTAGCAGAAAAAGCAAGTCTGTGTCTCTCAAAGAAGGGCAAGGACTGCTAGGAAAAGCGTTGGGGATCGGTAAAGTACCTATCTTAGGTGATATTCCTGTGTTTGGTGCACTGTTTTAATATACTATATGATGAATGATTCTATAATCAATAGGTTTGTCAATAATCTCCCATTCGAAATGCACTTATGGGACCCAATCGTAGGAACATATTCAGCGGCTGGCCCAGGCACTAGGCATAAGGCTCGCCTTGAAAAGTATTTAGAAACAGGGGACACAAGCCGCATATTCAAGAATGAATTAGATAGAGCTTGCTTTTACCATGATGCCGCTTACAATGAATATAAAGATGTAGCTAACCGACATATTGCTGATAAAAAACTAATGGATGAGACTATTAAAATTTCCAATGACACCAATTTGGATGGCTATCAGAGAACACTCGCAGCTGCTGTTTATAAATTCTTTGAGAAGATTCAATTGGGTCAAGGTTTAACAAGAACAGATAGAATTAAGCTGAAAAAGATTTATTATGATCCAGCGCAGGGATTTTCTTCAATAGCTGAACTATCCCGAAGAACTAGCATAAAATCTGGAGATGTCCTTAACTGGTTGCAGGAACAACAGACTTATACCAAGCACAAACCTTATAAAGGCAAGCACCCCACTAGAAGAGTGATAGTGAGAGGTGTTGATGAACAATTTCAGGCCGACTTGGTTGATATGAGAAGTCTTTCAGCTGCTAATGAGAATACAAACTACATTCTGACGGTTATAGACGTATTTAGCAAATATGCATGGGCACTCCCTATTAAAAGAAAGACTGGAAAGGAGATATCATAGGCATTCCACAAAATATTTAAACAAAGAAAGCCTAAAAAGTTGCAGACAGACAAGGGTACAGAGTTTATTAATAAAGAGACCCAAGAGCTGTTAAAAAGGGTCGGTATCCATTGGTTTGCCACAGAGAATGAAACCAAAGCTCAGATTGTTGAGAGGTTTAATAGAACATTAAAGGACAGAATGTTCAGGTATTTCACTGCTAATAAGACTAAGCACTGGCTTGGCGTAGTACCCAAACTTATTGAGAACTACAACACCTCCCACCACAGATCGATCAAGATGACACCTATAGAAGCCAGTAAAAAGAAAAATGAGCCTGCGGTTTGGGAAAATTTATACGGAGATATGCCTCCAATATCTCAAGGTTTGCTGAAATTTGGGGACCAAGTAAGAATCTTCAAACTGAGAGGCAAGTTCAAGAGGGGGTTTACTGCAAATTTTACAGATGAGGTCTTTACTATTGCACAAGTACTTTCAACAGCCCCACCAACTTATAGGATAGTAGATGCTAATGGGGATATTGTGCAGGGTTCATTCTACAAAAAGGAGTTGTCTAAATTTAGCCAGGATTAATGTATATGTATAATGTCTGTAATTGTGTTTATACCGCAAGAGTGGGAAACTAATGAAAAGGTTGGTTCAGATGAATATGCTAGCAAATCAGAACTGTTTAACTATGTGCAAAGGGAGGCTGATGGTTCAGTAGATCTGAGGGATAAGCGGCTCTCTGGATTGGCAGGGCCTGCCAATCCCGAAGATGCAACAAATAGAAAATATGTGGACGGGAAGCTTACAGAAAGAGTAGCAAAGGAAGGTGGTAGTGTTATGAATGGTGTTATAAATATGAATCATAACAAATTACTGAATCTCCCACAACCTACTCAGGATGGAGATGCGGTGCCGAAAAGCTATGTAGATGCTAAAGTCCTTTTGAAGTCGGATGGTGCTATGTCAGGCCCCATAGACATGGGCGACAATAAAATAACTAATATTGCTGCGCCTGAGGAGCCCAAGGATGTGGTTAGTAAGGAATACCTCCAACAGTCTCTTCCAAAACCAATGATTTGCATAACAGCTGAAGCTGTTGGAGAAATTAGTGCTAAAACATATAATTTTTCTTTTGGAGCTAAATCGTATCGATACGCATCTTCACATAAAGCAGACAATAGTAAAAATGGAGTGGTAATGCCCACATCTGGCAAAATTAAATATTTCACAGTATGTTCAACCGACGTCAGTGGTAATTATCATAAAAAACACATGGGTCTCAGTTTTTGTATCGTGATTAACGGTTTTGCAATTGTCGATCCTCGGTTTACCGCAACGATCCAGGAGGGTAACATGGCAGCGATTAAACAATCCCATCCTCCTTTAGCATTTAAAGCCATTGATAGAATAAACTTCTTCAGCAGAAGTGATAATGAATTTGGCCTAATCACTATAGCGTCTGCTTTTATAGAACTAGATGTATAGTTTAGTCTGTATTATTATATATTGATTGGTATGGAAGAAAAACCAAGGTTATATCCCGAAGTCCCAAGTGCCCCACTTCGTGGGGATGATTATAGGCTTCAGAGAGTTAGTGAGATTGAGCAGATGTTGAAAAATGAGGTAAATATTAGAATAGGATTGTATAAGAAATACAAAAGGGGTTTGAACACTTTACAGGCTGTTGATGGTGCATGTCTCAGTCTCGGCATTGGAGCTACCGTTGGAAGTCTTGCTTTTCTAACCACTGGAGTCGGAGCCCCTCTTGCTTTACCGTTGCAGGCTGTAGGTATTTCTACAGGGGTATTGGCTGTGATCGGGAAGGTGGCAGAGAGGAAGATTAACGCCAAGATGAAAAAACAGGATGAAATTAGAGTCTTGGCACAAGCGAAACTTAATACAATAACCGCGAAGGTTGCTAACGCATTCGATAATGGACACATAACAGACGAGGAATTTGGAAACATCACTAATGAACAAAAGCAATATCAGGAAATGAAGAAAACAATACAGAAAAAGGCTGTACTCGCAAAGCTGACAGGAGCACAAAAAAACCAAATTGTGCAGGATGCCCTCCAGTATATGTTAAAAAGTGGAAAATCGCAGTAAAAATTACAAAAAAATATAGCTGTTAGCCTCCGCCATACATGTGAAAACGATAAATGAGCTCATTTATCGTTCAAAACTATACAGGTTTTGAAGAGAGAGTAACGGAACTCTTACCACTGTAAACAAGCACTATCCCACTTCCCAGGGTTCCCATGGAGACACAGTGTGAACTGATGAGGAAGCTGTCTTGTAGCAATTTGAGGCCTCAAAGGGGACTGTATTAACCCCTCAGTATGTAAAGAGTTAATCAAGAATGTGAGATCTAAAAAAAAAAAAGGAAAATGAAAACAAAAGCAAAACCAAAGAATGAAAAAAAAAAATCAACCTGTTGATACCTTGAATTTGGTGTATTTGTTAAATAAATATACCTTATCTTAACCACTAATCACAAGCATTTACTTCACTTGTTGGAATACAAGCTCCCCATGTGGGCTGATGTGTGAGGACGTTCCCGGCGTAGCCCGCGTTAGTAGCTGTTCCTCCCATATCGATGGTGGAACAACGAAGCTAACATTCACACAATGCTTTAGTGTTGAGCAGGCGTTCCTCTATGAACGCCGTTTCTAAGGTAAACATCAGCGTAGCAACGGTCTTCATTGGAGATCAAGTATATTTAGAGAGGTGAAAAACATTTAACTATACAGCCTGAGCGTTCATAGAGGAACGCCGTTTCTAATGTAAACATCAGCATAGCAACGGTCTTCACTGGAGGCCAAATTAACAACACAGGCCGTTTATGGAGGATAAGCTTATGGCCTTGGGGATTCTGTCCTAGTGCCACACTCGGCGAGGGGCCTTGGGGATTTTGTCCTGGTGACCGTTTATGGGGTATACGAGGGTCTAGGGGTTCTGTCCTGGTGACAACACTACTTGTACTATATAACTGTACCTGGTTTTTTAAGTATACTGTAAATAAAGAATTTAATCTTTAATCTTAATCTAACATAACAAAGTGAACGAAAAGCGGACTGACATAACATAATAAAGTGAACGAAAAGCGGACTGATCTGATCGAACACAACCAAGATCGAAGTCAACAGAACAAAGTTTTGAATGAACTCTACATCTACATAATATAAAGATAAGTAACACCCTTTGACTATTTGAATAAACTATATATAATATATATATATACTGCTTTGTATTATTCTATTAATGCCAGGAGTTCCTACCCTATTCCGAGTACACTTGTTCTTGTTTCATTTTTCAAGATCATCCAATCGGGTCTCTTTATCATCACGACCGGTCTTCGGCACCCCTTTTCCCTGAAATGAGACTAATAGTCGTATGTGTCAGTCACTCGATCGCGAAATTGCTCTAAAGCACATTTGCTCGATGGGATTCAAGTCGTTCAAGCAGTATGTGCGAGTCACTCGTGGTAAAACAGAATCCCACTTTTGGAATCCCTTTTATTGGAATCCCTATAGAATCCCTTTTTAGGATATGTCTGTGACGACAGAATCCTTTTTCCGAAATGAGGCTAAGAGTCGTATATCTGAGTCACTCGATCGAGCAATTGCTCTAAAGCACATTTGTTCGATGGGATTCGAGTCGTTCGAGTAGTATGTGCGAGTCACTTGAGGTAAGACGGAATCCCACTTATGGAATCCCTTTCTGGAATCCCTATAAAATCCCTCTTTTCGAAAACATATGGCTTTCGGCACCCCTTTTTCTGAAATGAGGCTAAGAGTAGTATGGGCGAATCACTCAATCGAGAAGTTGCTCTAAAGCACATTTGCTAGATGGATTTCGAGTCGTTCGAGCAGTATGTGCAAGTCACTCGAGGTATGACGGAATCCCAATTATGGAATCCCTTTTTTTGGAATCCCTATAAAATCTCTTTTTAGGATATGTCTGTGGCTACAGAAACCCCTTTTGGTCGTATGTGCATATGTTCTAGTACACAATGTGACACATTGTGCACTAGGACATAGGCACATGCTGGATGTGCCAATATGTGCTTAACGCGAAGATCATGCCCAAATCTAGTTTTGATCCAGCGACGTATACTCGAGTTATGCCAATTTTACAAGACGCACACACACACCCACACACACACCTACCCCCCCCCCCCCCCCCCCCACACACACACACACACACTAACCCACTGACCAGGTCGTGAGTTCCTTTTATTTCTTCCAGTTTCGTCCCTCGTATTCTCCCATCTTACAGTATTTTTCTATGCCACTGTTTAGTTTTGTGACAACCTGACGTAGTTCTTTAAGTCTTTTTCCTACAATAAGTATTAACTCTTTCAAATGTTCAGCAAAGTTTGGAATGTCATTTTGAGATATTATATCACCACTGGTGTCTGCTGCGGTATTATATACGGTTGATATAAACTGCTTCTCCAGTTTTGATTGTTTTTCACGTTCCCGAAGACTGGGCTTAGATTCAAAACCCCAGCAGTCAATGTCACCCATTCGCTTTCCCTTTCCTCGTGCAATTTTTTTACCATCAACTCCTATTTTAATTATTTTTGATGGGAGATTTTCTGAAAGACTTTTTATACAGTCTGTCAAAACACCTGGATAAATTGGCTTCACGCAGCTGTGTCGTAGAAGTTTCGTGGTAGGTACAGCAAAATTCAGTAGGGAATCTCCCGCGGCACATCCTCCCCTTTGTACTTCCCCAGTGATAACTTGCCCTTCGTTTTTTGGCCCTGACATAAAGCGTAAAAACTTTCCCCCAAACAATCTATAACTAACTTCCCAAAACTGTAATGTCTGTTCATGAAAATACCTCATCTGGGATGTTGTGGGTGTTGCGTACCACTGGACTAAATCATTGAACAGCAGGAAACGTATGTTGTTCCAAGGAAACTGATCTTCAGCAATTAAGGTAAACAACTTTCTGTAGAGCTCGACTTGTCCGCATTCCTTTAGTTTCTCCAACACCAGTGGGAACAATCTTTTCAAAGTTTCATAATCATCATCTACATCAGCTGAATCACTTCCCATAGGTGACAGACGCACATCACCACAATTCTGATATTTACTGTCTTCGCAACACGACTGTACTTCGGTTTTCCTCTTAACGATTATATCCGAATCGGCAACAGATATATGACATTCTTGTGGAAAAATATTTGTGTGACACTTTGATCTATATCCAAGAAGCCCGGTACTTGGATGTAGTTCCAATTGTTTATACTTTAGCTCAAGAGAACTATGTTTTTCTGACAGGTGATATATTAGAATCTTGTATTCGTTAAATTCATCTGAGCAATAATAGCACTTGTACAAGTTCATTGTCGCTATTTACCTGAAAAGAGAAAGAAAAGTATTTTACAAACAACCGTGGTGCAAACCAACTTTTACAGTCTTAATTCGGCTGTTGATTGATAATTCCATTTGGTTGAAATATGTAATAGTAAGCGGATTTGTCGCCCATAGCAATAATACGTTTTTTCTGATAAAATGAAAATTTGTAATCTTTGTCATTTAATTTCTTTGCGGAAATTCAATAAAAAGCAGGGTTATTCATACTAAATAGTCAGATGGTCTAATAAATGATAAACAACAGGCAGATTAGATTCAGTACATTCAAATCGGCGTATGTTGTATGCGTGATCGACCTAGGCCTATTTGAGGTAGACTCGGATGCAAAATCTATGGACGATGGGCGGCGCATTTATATTTTACATTCAACTGACTAAAACTACCATAATACTTAAAAAGGAACTGAATTCTGCTGTCGTTAAGCACTACATCACGTGCAAATACCCCAAACTACGTTTTAGTCACGGCATCTAACAACATCAACAGATTTTGAAAACCTGCATTGAATGATATCGTGTAGCGGCGTTGAACTATATCCACCAAAATTGTACCCCATGATTATATATTAGCTCTTTTTAGCGCCTAGGGCCCATACATTTTTATATGCAAAAGAACATATGTGTACCGATAGTTAAATTTTAAAGTTGAAAGATTTTTTTCACTAAACTAAACTCCTAATAGCAATAAAAATGCTACTTTAGGCGATAACATCTATCGAATTTAGTCTTGTTTTGTCATAAGTTTTTAAATATTTTATATTTATAGTGAACGCAAAAACAAAATTTTTTCTAGCTATGCACAATGACATCTATATAATAAATTGTGCGTGTTTGCTTGTGTGTAATGATATCGATGCCCGTGTTACACTTGATTAATTAACACAAGGGTAGCCAATTTATGACAGAAATACACGGCATAGAACCATATCATGACCGGCAGCAAACATTTCGGTTCCCCCCCCCCCCCCCCCCCCCCGTGTTCTTGTCGGTTGGAAAAACATGGCTGCCAGAGGCATTCTCTCTTTCTATTTGGTCAATTATAAAAAATGTTTTCTGAAACTACAAGCAAGGCCAAATGTTTTCAAACTTTGCTGTTATATGCTATAATGAAAAATATAAACCCTATGCCGGCAGGTTAGATTGAATAGTACAGTAAGTGGAGAGTGGAATGTAACTAAATCACCTGTGTAGTGGAATAATCATCCAAAGTAGCAGTTTCAAATTCTGTACATTTGGACAGAAAAAAACACAAGCAATGTGCCAGCCTATGGACCTCTGTGTTTAACATAGAAGTCCATTGGCTGGAACATTGCTTGTGATTGTTATGCTTCGCAACAAATTTGCAGTTATTGCTTGGGTGGAATTTCCACTCTGTGGATGGTTTTAGTCATAATACACTCCCCACGAACTGTAGCAGTTTTCTCCACTGGGAACTGGGACAATGATAAAATATTGTGCACAGTATTATGTCGGGATGTAACTGGAAATAAGTTTGCTACTACATGTTATCAGAAAAACTGTCAAGTTGTGATTGATGACAAGTGTTTGGAAAACTTGGTGTAATTTTATACTGGTCAGCAGTATAATTTTATACTGGTCAGCATTCTTTTGATTTAATCATTCATTCAAGGTAGACTTAATGATAAATCCTTTGAATAAAATGTTATTCTTTGTGTAACCCTTTACCCATCCAAAGCACTTTGAAAGAGAGTACTGTCTGAAAAACTGTAATTTTCAAAATGTTCTTTAACCTTCTTTTACTGATTTTTACTGAAACAGAATCCATAACTGTGTTATGGCACTATTTGGTAAACAGTATCACTATGATACTGTTGATTTCTAACTTAACCCTGCACAGATGGTTTCAGAGGAGATACGGATTTTCAGCAATTATAGCTGGAATATTATGAAATGCAGTCTGTCTGTCCCCATCTGTCCATCCATATGTCCCTCCGTCCATCCATTCGTCTGTCTGTCTTTCCGTCCGTCCGTCCGTCCGTCCGTCCGCCCGCCCGCCCGCCCGCCCGCCCGCCCGCCCGCCCGCCCGCCCGCCCGCCCGTGCCTGAAAGATTACATGTCTGACGGCCTGCCCACCCACGCACCCGCCCATATACCAGCCGAAGTGTTAGATTGGTCTGATTGGTCGATTTTGAAAAATCTTCTCCTCTGAAACTGCAAGGACAAATGTTCTGAAACTTCACATGATTGATGTCTGGGACACCCTCTACCAATGATCCTCATTTTCTTCTCTGTAACCGCTAAGCCGGTGAGATCCAAACTTGGCGGGAATGGTCGGGGGGGGGGGAGGTCCTCTACAAATAATCCTCATTTTGTTCCCGTCGGATGAAAAACATGGCCGCCAGAGGCATTCTTCGATTCTGATTGGATTTTCAAAAATCTTCTCTGAAACCGCCAGGCCACATGTTTTGAAACTTCACATAAAATGATGACTTGGACCCTCTACCAACGATCCTCATTTAATGTTGATCGGGTTACAAACATGGCCGCAATTACGGCTTACGGTTACTGTAGAAACCCTATGAGAAATCACATCTTCTTCCCTGGAAGAACTGAGCCGACGTGAACCAAACCTGGCAGGGATAGTCAATGGAAGGTCCCTTACAAACGATCCTCATTTTGTTCCCATGGGCTTGAAAACATAACCGCCAGAGGCATTCTTTGATTCTGCTTGGTGGATTTTGAAAAATCTTCTCCTCTGACACCAGAGGGCCAAATGCTTTGAAACTTTGCATGGTTGATGACTGGGACTCCCTCTACCAACGATCCTCATTTAATGTTGATCTGGTTACAAACATGACTTCAATTGCAGCTTATAGTTACTATAGAAACCCTAGGGGGTCCTCTACAAACGATCCTCATTTTGTTCCCGTAGGTTGAAAAACATGACCGCCAGAGGCATTCTTTGATTCTGGTTGGTGGATTTTCAAAACATCTCCACCTCTGAAACTAACTGCCAGGCCAAATGTCTTGATAGTTCTCATAAGTGATGACTGGGGCCCCATCTACCAACGATCCTCATTTAATGTTGATCGGGTTGCAAACATGGCTTCAGCTGCAGCTTATAGTTACTATAGAAATCCTATGGGAAAAACACATTTTCATCTTCTTCTCTGGAACTAGTGAGTCGACATGAACCAAAACCTGGTAGGGTTAGTCTCTTGGAGGTCCTCTATAAACGATCGTCATTTTGATCCCATGGGTTTGAAAACATGGCCATCAGAGGCATTCATTGATTCTGGTTGGTGGATTTTGAAAAATCTTCTCCTCTGACACCACAGGGCCAAATGTTTTGAAACTGTGCATGGTTGATGATTGGGACCCCCTCTACCAACGATCCTCATTTAATGTTGATCGGGTTGCATACATGGCCGCAAACCTGGTAGGGATAGTCTATGGCAGGTCCTCTACAAACGCTCCTCATCTTCTTCTCTGGATCTAACCCTAACTTAGCAGGAATGTTCTATAGGAGGCGCTCTATAAACAGTTCTCCTTTTGTTCCCGTTGCAAAAATCTTCCCCTCTGAAACTACAGTCAAACGTTTTGAAACTTCACGTGATTGAGGACTGGGACACCTTCTACCAATGATCCTCATGTAATGTTGGTGTAATGTTGCAAACATGGCCACAATTGCAGCTCACAGTTACCATGGAAAGCCTATGGGAAATCACATTTTTATATGTAACTCCAGATGAGCGATTACAGGCTCTTTAGAACCTCTAGTTCATACTGTTATCGATATCTTGTTTCTACCATAGTATAATTGTTTCCTGATTTTACACAATTGTTTTATTTTATGATAAATAATAATCTGTCACGATATTGCTTAAGGGGACGTCCAACCTAACTTTGGTCAAATTTCATGTAATTTTCTTTCAAGTCTAAAAAAGGCCCAAAATGAATAACCCCAATAAATTATATACCAAAATGCTTGGAATGAAACATAGAACATGTGGAAACTGAAATTTGCCATGGAACTGCTGCCATGTGTAAATAGCACCACCTGAAAGTCTGCTATGGCATAAGTAAGAGAACAAAATTTTTACAATAAAATACCTCAAAATAAAATAACAGCTGTATTCTATAAACATTTAAGTACATACTCGAAGAAATCGTTTCCTAATTCATGAAAGTAATGAAGATTGAGACCAAATTTTATAAGTGGAGTGCTCACTGATTGAAGGCAGACATTTTCTTTTGTTTATGTTTTGATTTGGGGAGTTCAACAAAGGTCAACTTGAAGGAGTCCAGCAGAAGAAGTATGGAAGGACAAAAGAGTGTCTCCCAATATCAAGATTATGTGTTACTGTAATGGTTTGGAAAGAAAATATGATATTCTCCTATGTAGAATGCACTGCAAAGTCATACATTGTAGTTGAATAAATATATATACAAACCCCTTGCACTGTAACCCCTTTTATCCCATGCATCAATTTGATAGTGATTAAATTGTTAAATCTGTCTGGTTTATCAATAAGTATATTAGCTTTGTTTAACTCTTGAACACCAATACACTCATGATATCTGTTGGAGAAGAAATAAGGGTAACTGTAACCTGTCACTGCAATAAACCATCTAATGTACTTAAAAGTGCATTGTTATTCAAAACACATCAAATCAACCTTACATAACCATTATTGCATGTACTTTCCCCAAGGAGGCTTATTGACATATTGAGATCAGAAGGGCACATCCAGAGGGTCTCACATATTTTTTTCAAGAACGCAGTACACAAAGCAATCCCAAAAAGATGACAAGTGAGCTCCATTTGACACAAAAAATTTCGGGGGAGGGGGGGGGGGGGGGCTCTCTTCCTTGTATGACTCTACCTCCGGCACTCAAGGCATATGCCTTTTTTCTCAAAGTTTAACTCTTTTTTTTCTTTTTGAAGATCCTGGCCACACATGTTCCAAACACTATCAGACAGGTAAACCTCCAAATAAGTGTATCTGCAAAAATCATGTTACATTGCAAAACATTCTTTTTAGAGTTTTAGTTCTGGACCTTTCATGCTTCTTACTTCCAACTATAACACTTAATTTATCAATTAATGGGTGAACAGAAAAGTCCTGCCATAATCAACATTTCGAGTTCCATAAGCCTTCAAAACAGCTCCGATAAAAGTGTCAAACATCAGATTGGTGGCTTTATACAGAATATTCATTAGGTTGTTGCTTGATAAGTAATAGGAACAAAATCTTCACAAGAAAATTCTGTAGCAATACAATTGAGGGTATTAGCAGGCACTTTGCAACAAATTGTAACAAATCAACTAGTTATAAACAAAATTTTCTAACTCAAAAGAGTGAAAAAGTACCACAACTCTGAAAAAATGTGGGAAGAAACACATGCTACAGCAGCTACACAGGCATTGTTTCCCCATGATGCTTGATCACAAAACCAAATATCCTTCAAATTGGAGTAGCAATGGTTGAGATACAAGGGGGAATGTTCGTACATGTAATGATGAATGGGTAAGACTAAGATTAAGAGGACAGGTGTCACCACTGCACGGCCCTAGATGCACCTTTGGTTTTCCAACTTCCAGGTCTGGGGCATAATAATCGCAACACACCCACCTTATCAGTTCATAATTTCAGTAAAATAAAAGAAATTATCAATTTGAATTAAATAACAGATGATGGAAAATATTTGGCTTCCTGCGCCTTCTCGTACTATTTAATTACCACAAACAATATCAGTTTGATGCCGACAAACGAAACTGAACGCATGTGGTTTGGTTAAAAAGTAACTCGGCATGAATAATGAAGAAATTGCGAATATTTCGTGTATTTCATTTATTTAAAAGCCAATTGCAGCTAATATTGACCGTGCATTCGATAATTCGTTTCGGTTTTGACCACACGGCCACGCTGACACTCCGTGACAGCGGTTATGTTTATTGTGATATGCAAATTGGGGGATGGTTTCCGGTGAAGGAGATTTGTCACATTTGTCAGTGTAAAACGATCATAAAAGACACTGATCGACGCTTGTATTACTATGGTTGATTGCAAGAAAAAACTAAATTCTCAGCATCGTCCAAGCGCACCTTATTTAAAAGCACGAATGCATCATTTTCAACCCATCTTCAATCGGTCCTTTGCAGACATCAAACATACCCGCCTTCAAATTCCATGGTTACTAGGAAGTAAATAACTTCGCAGCGACAGGGGGGAATTAACACGCTCAATATAGTTCCAGGTCACTTGGAATATACTTCGTGAAAAAGTGATTTCTGAAGCATTCTGCTTACTTTGTTATGAATATTGCCTTATTTTGTGTGTATCGTCCCGATTTTATACACTCGGTTATTTTTTTTACAAGTGGTTCATGTTGTCTTTCTAGTGCGCAATAATTCAGATTTTTTGTCAACAAAAAAGTTCAGACGGCCTGTAAACGCGAGAGGGAATTTCGAACCATATTTTGCAGTTATGACATTAACAGCTCAAGTACTTGCTGTCACCTGTTTGCAAATCCGCTCATACATTGTCTCGAACAAATAAAGGGCGTGATCACGTCTTTGCATTCTTACGATTGCCCAAATTGAGTATTTCTGCAAGAACCACATCGTAATCACATGACCGGAAAAACATCGTTGAAGCATGGCCACATCCGGAACATCAAAAATTTGTGTTGATGTTATTACATTCAAACGTCAAAACCCACCAGAGTGTGTGTCAAAAAAATGCTTTCTCCGAGTCTGTAGTATGTTATCATTATATTGAGGACAAGGCTTTCGAATTACCGATTATTTTGTGGTTTTACCGGTTCGTTACTTATGCCATTTGCAAATTAATCTTCTTCAAAATCATAAAATTCACTTTTTTTCCTGAAAAAAATTATATGTACCTTTTCTATGCACTTTACTCATTATTTTGATATATAATTTGCCTTTCCTTACTTCTCTTATCTGTTTCTGAGGCATTGGGAAAAATGTCAAAAAATTGACCAAAGTTAGGTTGGACGACCCCTTAAATTGTAATGGGGTGTCAAACATCACTTATTGCATCAATGAATCAATTCCTGTTAATTTTTTTTTTTTCAGCACTACAGCCCTCGCGGGTTGGAACGAATTTTGGATTTGGCGTTAAGCGTTGATCTATGAAAAGAAGAATAAACAATGCATAACTTTTACTTGTTTGTGTGTGTTTTGTTTGTTTTTTGTTTGTTTGTTTGTTTGTTTTTGTTTTTTCATTTTTTATTGGGAGGGGATGGTCGGGGTGGGGGGGGGGGGGTATTTCTATTTATGTTTTGTTTTTCTTTTCGTTGTTCTTTTTTAATACGTTACCCAACGTAACGGAGTTACCCAACGTAACGGCCAAAACCGGTCAGAGCTATTCTCAAAAATCGACAATTAATTTTCGATATTTTTTCATTTTTTGTCTCAAAAACATAGGTTATGACCACTCATTGGAACGAGCTCGTTCCAATGAGGGGTCATCACCTATGTTTTTGAGACAAAAAATGAAAAATATTAGTTATTCAAGAATTTTTTTTGCAAGTCTTTGTCTTCTTTTCATGTCAGGTAAAGGGCAATCGCTTGTGTATGTTAAATTTCTTTAAGGTGGTAATTTAAATTTTTTCTGTTTAGAGTTTTCAGCGGGATAACATGGGGTTGGTCCAGCATAAAAATCAGGATTTCACTGAACAAAAACTACTCTTCGCTTGGCACGCATCGCTGTGTACTCCGCGCAAAGATGGTGTTTGTTTTATCAGCCGCAAATACCGTATCCTTTCAAAAACGACAATGAAATTTTACATTCCATGGGGTCGATTTCTGATGTATGTGGAAATATTCCTGTAGTGCCACCACATTTCCTGATATCACACCACCCTCCTATGTAGAATTTTCTCCACGGAATCTTGAAGAGATGGACAGTGAAGACCTAATGCACTCTGTTAAACGTGATCATTAATGCAAGATATGGCCTGGCGAAGAGTCTTCGAGCTTATAGTTGATCTCATAGAACAACCCAGCTCCTGCCATTTGTTGAACTACTAAAATACATGTTTGTAGATGGACATAACACGCAACATCGAATGATACTGTTATATCAAGATTATTGATTGGTACAGCTTGGATAGGGAATAGCCCCAAGCTCTCTGTTAGAGACTGTTTCTTTACAAATTCCATATGAAATTCGACTCTATTATGGGCGATTTGTTTACCGATTTTGGGATTCGACTCAAATATGGACTGTTTGTTTACCGATTTTGAGATTCGAATCTCTTATTGACTGTTTGCTAACCGATTTTGAGATTCGACTGCGTCATGGACTGCCTGTTTACCGATTTTGAGATATGTTTCTGTTTGGAACTGTTTTTTTTACCGATTTTGAGATACCACTCTGCTATGGACTCTTTGTTTACCGATTCTGAGATTCAACTCTGATATGGGCTCTTTGTTTACCGATTTTGAAATTCGATTCTGTTATGGGCTGTTTTTTTTACCGATTTTGAAATTCGATTCTGTTATGGACTGTTTGTTTACCGATTTTGAGATTCTTTTCTGCTTGGAACTGTTTTTTTACCGATTTTGACATTCGACGCTATGTTGGGCTGTTTGTTTACCGATTTTGAAATTCGATTCTGCTATTGTCCGTTTGTTTACCGATTTTGAGATTCTTTTCTGTTTGGAACTGGGTTTTTTTTACCGATTTTGACATTCGACGCTATGTTGGGCTGTTTGTTTACCGATTTTGAAATTCGATTCTGCTATTGTCCGTTTGTTTACCGATTTTGAGATTCTTTTCTGTTTGGAACTGTTTTTTTTTACCGATTTTGACATTCGACGCTATTTTGGGCTGTTTGTTTACAGATTTTGAGATTCTTTTCTGTTTGGAACTGTTTTTTTTTACCAATTTTGAGATTCCACTCTGCTATGGACTCTTTGTTTACCGATTCTGAGATTCGACTCTGGTATGGGCTGTTTGTTTACCGATTTTGAAATTCGATTCTGTTATGGGTTGTTTGTTTACCGATTTTGAGATTCGTTTCTGTATGGAACTGTTTTTTGTTTTACCGATTTTGACATTCGACGCAATGTTGGGCTGTTTTTTACCGATTTTGTGATTCGATTCTGTTATGGGCCGTTTGTTTACCGATTTTGAGATTCTTTTCTGTTTGGAACTGTTTTTTTTACCAATTTTGAGATTCCACTCTGCTATGGACTCTTTGTTTACCGATTCTGAGATTCGACTCTGGTATGGGCTGTTTGTTTACCGATTTTGAAATTCGATTCTGTTATGGGTTGTTTGTTTACCGATTTTGAGATTCGTTTCTGTATGGAACTGTTTTTTTACCGATTTTGACATTCGACGCTATGTTGGGCTGTTTGTTTACCGATTTTGAGATTCTTTTCTGTTTGGAACTGTTTTTTTTACCGATTTTGACATTCGACGCTATGTTGGGCTGTTTGTTTACCGATGTTGAGATTCTTTTCTGTTGTGGACTGGTTATTTACCGAGTTTGAGATTCTTTTCTGTTGTAAGCAGTTTGTTTACCGATTTTGAGATTCTTTTCTGTTATGTACTGTTTGTTTACCGCTTTTGAGCTTTGACTCTGTTATGGACTGTTTGTTTTATTGGTTTTGAATTTCAACTTTGTTATGGGCTGTTTGTTTTATTGATTTTGAATTTCGACTCTGTTATGGACTGTTTGTTTTATTGATTTTGAATTTCGACTCTGTTATAGGCAGTTTGTTTTATTGATTTTTAACTTCGACTCTGTTATTGGCTGTTTGTTTTATTGGTTTTGAATTTCGACTCTGTTATGGGCTATTTGTTTTATTGGTTTTGAATTTCGACTCTGTTATGGACTGTTTGTTTTATTGATTTTGAATTTCGACTCTGTTATGGGCTGTTTGTTTTATTGATTTTGAATTTCGACTCTGTTATGGGCTGTTTGTTTTATTGGTTTTGATTTTCGACTATGTTATGGGCTGTTTGTTTTATTGATTTTGAAATTCGACTGTGTTATGGACTGTTTGTGACATTGATTTTGAATTTCGACTCTGTTAAGGGTTGTTTATTTTATTGGTTTTGAATTTCGACTCTGTTATGGGCTGTTTGTTTTATTGATTTTGAAATTTCGACTCTGTTATGGGCTGTTTGTTTTATTGGTTTTGAATTTCGACTCTGCTATGGACTGTTTGTTTTATTGATTTTGAAATTTCGACTCTGTTATGGGCTGTTTGTTTTATTGGTTTTGAATTTCGACTCTGTTATGGACTGTTTGTTTTATTGATTTTGAATTTCGATTCTGTTATGGACTGTTTGTTTTATTGATTTTGAATTTCGACTCTGTTATGGACTGTTTGATTACCGCTTTTAAGCTTTGACTCTGTTATGGACTGTTTGTTTTATCGGTTTTGAATTTCAACTTTGTTATGGGCTGTTTGTTTTATTGATTTTGAATTTCGACTCTGTTATGGACTGTTTGTTTTATTGATTTTGAATTTCGACTCTGTTATGGGCAGTTTGTTTTATTGATTTTTAACTTCGACTCTGTTATTGGCTGTTTGTTTTATTGGTTTTGAATTTCGACTCTGTTATGGGCTATTTGTTTTATTGGTTTTGAATTTCGACTCTGTTATGGGCTGTTTGTTTTATTGATTTTGAAATTCGACTGTGTTATGGACTGTTTGTGACAATGATTTTGAATTTCGACTCTGTTAAGGGTTGTTTATTTTATTGGTTTTGAATTTCGACTCTGTTATGGGCTGTTTGTTTTATTGATTTTGAAATTTCGACTCTGTTATGTGTTGTTTGTTTTATCCGTTTTCAATTTCGACTCTGTTATGGGCTGTTCGTTACATTGATTTTGAATTTCGACTCTGTTATGGACTGTTTGTTTTAATGATTTTCAATTTCGTCTCTGTTATGGACTGTTTGTTTTATTGATTTTGAATTTCGACTCTGTTATGGACTGTTTGTTTTATTGATTTTGAATTTCGAATATGTTATGGACTGTTTGTTTACCGCTTTTAAGCTTTGACTCTGTTATAGACTGTTTGTTTTATCGGTTTTGAAGTTCGACTCTGTTATGGGCTGTTTGTTTTATTGGTTTTGAATTTCGACTCTGTTATGGGCTGTTTGTTTTATTGATTTTGAAATTTCGACTCTGTTATGGGCTGTTTGTTTTATTGATTTTGAATTTCGACTCTGTTATGGGCTGTTTGTTTTATTGATTTTGAAATTTCGACTCTGTTATGGGCTGTTTGTTTTATTGGTTTTGAATTTCGACTCTGTTATGGACTGTTTGTTTTATTGATTTTGAATTTCGATTCTGTTATGGACTGTTTGTTTTATTGATTTTGAATTTCGACTCTGTTATGGACTGTTTGTTTTATTGATTTTGAATTTCGACTCTGTTATGGATTGTTTGTTTTATCGAGCTCGTTCCAATGAGGGGTCATAACCTAAGTTTTTGATACAAAAAATGAAAAATATTAGTTATTAAAGAATTGTTGTGCAAGTCTTTTTCTTCTTTTCAGGTCAGGTAAAGGGTTAGCAATCGCTTGTGTATGTTAAATTTCTTTAAGGTGGTAATTTAAATTTTTCTGTTTAGAGTTTTCAGTGGGATAACATAGGGTCGGTCCAGCATAAAAATCAGGATTTCACTGAACAAAAACTTGGCGCAGATCGCTGTGTGTTCCACGCAAAGATGGTGTTTGTTTAATCAGCCGCAAATACCGTATCCTTTCAAAAACGACAATGAAATTTTACATTCCATGGGGTCGATTTCTGATATATGTGGAAATATTCCTGTAGTGCCACCACAATTCCTGATATCACACCACCCTCCTATTTAGAATTTCTCCACGGAATCTTGAAGAGATGGACACTGAAGACCTAATGCACTCTGTTAAACGTGATCATTAATACAAGATATGGCCTGGCGAACAGTCTTCGAGCTTATAGCTGAACTCATAGATTTAATTTAGAACAACCCAACCCCTGACATTTGTTGAACTACTAAAATGCATGTTTGTAGATGGACATAACAGGCAACATCGAACGATACTGTTATATCAAGGTTATTGATTGGTACAGCTTAGATGGGGAATAGCCCCAAGCTCTCAGTCCACAAGTCTAATTCCGTACATAATTTGACTCTGTTATGAGTAGTTTGTTTTCCGTTTTTGAGATTCGACTCTTTTATGGGCTATTTGTTTACCGATTTTGAGATTTCACTCTGTTATGGACTGCCTGTTTACCGATTCTGAGATTCGAATCTGAAATGAGCTAGTTGTTTACTAATTTTGGGATTCGACTCTGTTTTGGAATGTTTGTTTATCGATTTTGAGATTCGCCGCGGTTTTTGGGCTGGTTGTTTTCCGATTTTGATAATCCACTCTGTTGAGGACTGTTTGTTTACCAATTTTGAGATTCTTGTCTGTTGTGGGCCGTTTGTTTACCGATTTTGAGATTCTTTTCTGTTGTGGGCTGTTTGTTTATCGATTTTGTGATTCGACTCTGCTATGGGCTGTTTGTTTACCGATTTTGATATTATTTTCTGTTGTGGACTGTTTGTTTACCGCTTTTGATATTCCACTCTGTTATGGGCTGTTTGTTTATGGATTTTGAGCTTTGACTCTGTTATGGGCTGTTTGTTTTATCGATTTTCAGTGGCGTTTACGCACAGACTGCTGTTGAACTAGGCCAAATGTAATTAATATCCATTTGTTTACAATTATTTGTCACTTGCTGAGTTAGACATTGGGAATTCGACTATGTCAAATTCACAAATGTCCAAAGAAGCAGTGGACGTTTATCCCCATTGTAATTCCTGTCATCGTTATCCAAACCCGTTTTAATTGAAGAAAAAGAATAAAAAATGTCATTTTCGATCTCGGTCTATTTGCAGTGATCAAATTTACAAGGTGAACTTCAACGCACGGACGCCAATAACCGTTGCCATAGAAAACAACTCCGGGGTGTGTTCGATCTGTGATAGGAGCGGATTAGTGTCGTTGTTCGCGCATAGCGTGGATACAAACATTTTCTAACTGACCCGCCTCTGGCAATTAGAGCATGGTAAGAATAAATTTACTTGAGATTGGAGCCCGGAGTTGACCTGCTCTCAACCAAGGAAATTACGGGCTCAGAAAGAACAATGAGGTCGAATTTAACTGATGAATTTCAATTACAGATATTCATCCGGTCGGTAACTATTTGCGTCGATTTGAAGATATCAAGATGCTTACAACATTGTTTCAATTGTACAGCATAGGCTCGTAACTACAGTCATTGTGAGTCTTCAATCATAAATATTTACTTTTCAAAAATGTATAACAGAATTGTAATGCCTTCAAAGATTCAGTCAAATCAACTGGCTTCTTCAGTTATCTGTAATATTCCAGGCGATGGACTATTTAAGGGCTGGACTTTTTCCAGGCATAACAACGTCAGATTTACACAATCTGATTGGTGGCTTGAGGGCTTGGTTTGCAAAACGAATTGAGCCATTGGACTGAAGCTCTGTCTCTCAAGCGAATACCTGCCGATATAGTACCATCGGTTTACTCGATTCTACTCATCTACTAAGGAAAAACATAGCTATTCATCCTCGAAGTTCGTTTCAATAAACAATTGTAATCAACATTTTGTTTGTTTTAATACAAAAGACAATTAAGCGTATTACTAGTGCAGTAAAAGGATAATGAAAAATTGAGAAGAGGTAGACAATAAATTGAAATTCTATTTTTGGCCCTGCCCAGAACAACCAAGGTGTTCAACATCGAAATACATCCATGCACTCATTAGCCTCTTAATCAGAGCAGAAGTTGTATTCGAACCCATGAATTAGCAAACATACACCAACTTAGTATTCAGAAAGAAATGAAATCACAGGGTGTTTCAGCTGTAAGACGTATAACAATCACACACATAAGGCACAATCGTACCAACGAATACATATATTTGCACATTCAACCTGTCTACGCTGCCGAAATCAAAATCTATAAAATGGTTATTTAAAAATTTGTTCTTATCAACTCCACTTCGATGTTGTCAAACGTTTGGACACAGTAGAGATCCATACCGAAGCCAGGCGATTTGCCACAAATGCGGCCACAAAAATGAAGAACAATGTACCAGCAATACTCTTAAATGTTCCAGAGCAATCATATCTCATCTTCGCGTGATTGCTTTGCATGGAAAAAAGTAAAAAAAAAATGATATAACAAATAAAATGTGCAAGAAAAATCAGTTTCAAAGAGGACAGAGATATTGTATCATCAATGCCTGGCAAAAACGCACCAGTTCCATCATATGCTTTAACATTAATACCAAAGCTACCAAGAACATCAGCAGTAGAATGTCAGACACAATACACCTGGCTAAACGGGGAAATTCTATCCTTAGTACAGGCATTTACCATAAACAAAAAAAAATAAATAACAAAATCCAAAACCACAACATAGAAAAGAGTCAAATAAACCACAACCAAATCAGAAAGCGGAATTCCAACATCAAAATCTGATTCAGAGTAAGAGTTGGAGACAAGTTAGAGTCAAGTGTTCAAAGGAATAAAGAAAAAGAAAAACAGAAACTTTCATTAGATAGATAACCGAAACGACTTCAAAATGTTGTTACGAGCAACATGTATGAAGGAATCATCGAGGACATGTCGGTAGATGACAGGGGCGGCGGAACGATTTTCAATGTGTGTGTGTGTGTGTGGGGGGGGGGGGGGGGGTGCTAGATCGGGGGATGGAAGGTCGTCGGTATGACAATTTTAAATTCTAGGGTCCCAGAACCCCCATTTCCATGCATCTGGGTGGATATTTTGAGATTTTTCAGGAGATGTATTTGAAAGATTTCACACTTTGAGAGCCGTTACAAAACGTCGGTAAAGCATACAGGTGAGGTCTATTTATCAGCTCTGGTCGTAACGACCAAAGCTGATAAATAGACCTCACCTGTATGCTTTACCAGACGTTTACAGCAATTATACTGTCTGCAGATTATCTTTTCTGGGGGTGGATTTGGTACTTGTATGTCTGTAAGATTACAATCTATTTCAGTTAACCGATTTATTAACAGACTGTATACATTTTAGCGTTTGCTGCCATTTACGGCAAAAGATTATCCGAAATCCATCAAAACTGAACCAGTACGAGAGAAACATAGCTGGCGAAAATATGAGGGAGGATCTGGATCCGCCCCTTGCTTCCCCAGTCATTGGTTGTGTTAAAATATATGCATACGAAAAAAACATGGCCCGGCAAAAAAGGTGGAGGGGCTGAAGCCCCTACCCCCCCCCCCCCCCCGTCTCACCGCCCCTGGATGAGTGCTTCGATGACACATTCTCGACCAAACAACACCTGAATTCTTCTCGGCGTAGAACCCCACGCCAACTTTCACCAAAAAGAAAACCTGTGGCAATTTCTCCCAAACGTCTACCGCCAAAGTCACCAGTCAAACATTGATAGTACAACAAAACACAATAAAATAAAATGGAATTGTCGAGGTTTTAAAGCAAATTTTAATGAACGGAAACTTCTAAGCCAAAAATATAAACCTGCTCATTGCTTGCAGGAAACACTCATAAACAAACTAGAGACACAACATCATTCTGTTTTTAAACATTATTTTTCGCACAATGTCAGGGGAAATAAAAATGATCTTCATGTTCGTGTAACGTATGTCTTGGTTAGAAAAGACATTGTTCACAGCTCTGTACCTTCATACTCAGATTTATAGGCCGTAACGATACGCCTAACTTAAGACAAGACGATCACGTTGTGATCAATGTAGGAGTCACCCCAAAAAACAACTTCATGATCTTCAACAAGTGATGCACTGGACCCTAACACCGTGCACTTTGTTGACAGGTGATTTTAATGCTCGTAGTCCTCTCTGGGGTAATTCCTGCAACAAAGAAGACCTAAAAGGCAAAGGAGTAGAAGAGCAATGATGGGTCAGGCAGTTAACTGCATCCCGCACCTGGTACATACTCCTCCATTGATATTACTATTGCCAGTTCTTCTCTCTCCCTTGATTTTTCGTGGAAGGTTGAAGATGACCTGTGTGGGAGTGACCACTTTCCAATTGTGTTGGAAAGTGTAGTCTGCATATATTTGGCTCAGTCCTCTCATTGCAGCAGTCCCATGGCAAGTATTGATATTAACTGGTAGAGTGCTGGAAGCCCATATTTGGGCTTTGTTCATAAGTGCAGGTACCAAGACTTAAAGGCTTCATATTCTGTGGACATGCATTATTTTGTCTTTTAAGCGAAATTATTTAGTGTGTAAGGATTTGCCTTGTTATAATTTAGGGGAGAGTGCCCATAGGCACTCTCCCCTAAATTATAACAAGGCAAAGACATGTGAACAAAATTTGATGATCAAAAATAGTTGCGCACTCTACCAGTTAAGGAATAAGATCGACTGGAGGCTTTTTCGCCATTTTGAACAATATATTTGGATCAGTTCTCTCAGTGCAGTAGCCCAATGGCAAGTATTGATTTTAACGAATGATCAGCCACAGACTTGTCCACCCTTGGATGGAGGTGGGTTGGTAGTCAATTTTAAGTCGGTGTCGGTGTCAGTGTTTTTTAAGAAGTAAAACCGCGGTTATCGGTGTGGAACAGGCCAAGTTCATTCATTGAATTTAGGTTGATTTTGCAAACTTGCTTACCCAGTGCAGTGTGTGAACAACGTCGAAATGTCGTCAGTCCTTGACAGAGATAAATTAATAGAACTGAAAAGAATGTTTGGCTTATTTATGTATACTGTAAAGTTCAAATTGCGCTTAAATTTGTAGAGTTCAGGTTGGGTTTTAACTTTCCGTTTGGAGAAAATGCAGATTTTCCTTTGAGTGTCCTTCCGCTCCGGAAAAATGGAACACGTTATAAAACACCGGCAAATTTAATATTATTCAAAGTGAAGTTGGAAAGTGTCAGTTATGGGAAAAAAGTATTTTGCTGTGTATGGAATGAATTTCCTTAACAAACTGTGTTTTTTCTCCTATGTAAATATATTTTTAACTTTAGACTGAAAATACCCACACCGCATTGTCCTATTGGAAATAGGGGGTGGGAAAAGGTAAAAAAAAAGTTCCAAATAATGTTTCACTGATGTTTCAGCCTCTTATTACACCTAAACGTCTCAGAGTTAGAAATCCGATGAAATTGTTTTCATGGTGTTATTGGAAACAATGCCAAAACAAATTAAAATATAAATATATTAAATAAATTTAACTTGTTCTGCCATTGTTAAATATTGAAACTATGAAAATGCGGAATGGAAAACGGATTTTACCTGCCACCGAAAATGTCTGTGTTTTCAAATTAATGCGATGCGGTTTTTCGGTGGTGATCCAAAACCGCACAGCAAATACTGACACCGACCCAGCTCAACCCTTGACCATTTTGGACAATATATTTGAACCAATTCTGTCAGTGTAGCAGTCCCATGGTAAGTATTGACATTAAGGAATAAGATAGGCTACAGGCTTGTCTGCCCACGGCTGTTTTGAACAATTTGGCTTAGTTTTCTCAATGCAGCAGCCCCAAGGCAATTGTTAATATCAACGAATTAGATCGGCTATAGGTTTGTCCACCCATGGCCATTTTGAACAATATATTTGGCGCAGTTCTCTCAGCACAGAAGCACCATGGCAAGTATTGATACATGTATTAAGGAATAAGGTCAGCTATAGGTTTGTCCACCCGTGGCAATTTTGAGCAATTTCGCTCAGTTCTCTCCGTCCAGTACCCCCATGGCAAGTATTGATATTAAGGAATGAGATCGGATGGAGGCTTGCCCGCCCTTGGCCATTTGAACAATATGGCTCAGTTCTCTCAATGCAACAGGCCCAAGGCAGGTGTTAATATCCAAGAATAAGATCGACTAGAGTCTTCTCTCCTCTGCTGTTTTGAACAATTTGGTTTAGTTATCTTAATACAGTGGCTCCAAAGCCGGTATTAATAGTAAGGAATATGATCGACTGGAGGCTTGTCTGCTTTTGGCCCTTTTGAACATTTTGATTCAGCCCTCTCAATGCAGCATCATCAAAGGAAGGTGTTAATATTAAAGAATATATTTGGCTAGAGGCTTGTCTGCCTTTGGCCAAGATAATTAGTGTTTGCCACTTAATTCTCTCAATGCATCATGTACAAAGCATGGTTCTCTCAAAGCAGGGTACAGAACATTAGTATGGTTAGCTAGAGTCTTGTATACAACATTCGTTGTCAGATTTCTATCTGTGTGAAGCAGTTTAATCAGGCAGGATGATAGTGGTGATTGCACAACCCTCCCCACAGAAACCCGCCCCCAACAATGGTACACTAGCAAATATATCTTGCCAGTTAAAGTCTAGCGTTAGAAAAATGGAAATGCCTAAACTAGACAGAAGATATTTGATTTTAGAATTTACAAAAATGCAGTTTCGAACCGTAACATTTTTGCATTTTTCTTGGAGTATTTGCTTGATTGAAATATCAGTTGGATTGCAGAATGGACCTTCATGTGAATATAGCAAATGGATATTCTTATATCGCAAGAGTATGCTGTTTGTACACATGTGGCTGTTACAATTATTTGAGAAATGATTGTGGTTCAGGAAGATTTTAAGAACCCCACATGCATCCAAATAGCATACACCCACATGAAATGTATAGAGAGTAATCGCTTGACTGGACTGGTTACGTGAAAAAATTCGTGAGAGGTGAGGGACGTTACAATATAGTCCCTCACCTCGATTGAATTCTTTCACGTAACCAGTCCAGTCAAGCGATTACTCTGTTTATTACTTTTCATTATTAACGAAAAAAAATTTATTTAACCCTTTACCTAACGTAACGACCAAAACCGATCAGCATTATTCTAAAAAATCGCCAATTAAGTTTGATTATTTTTTCATTTTTTGTCTCTAAAACATAGGTTATGGCGACCTCATTGGAACGAGCTCGTTCCAGTCAGGGGTCATAACCTATGTTTTTGAGACACAAAATGAAAATAATAGTTATTCAAGAATTGTTTTTGCAAGTGTCAACATTTACACCTGCCTTTTTTGCCCTGGACAAAGCAACAAAGAGTGCCCCGGGGAATTTTGCTTCAAACTGCACTGTACCTGGATGCATAACAACATAGCGGCTTGGCACTCCCTCGTCAATTGTCATACCTTGACATCTGTGGATAGTTGTACCCAGCCTAGTCTGAGAGGAATTTGGGTCCACTTGCATTTGCAACATGGACAGTCTAATCCCCTCTCCGCAGGTTTGAGGGGTATCACTTTCGGATCTTGTTCAATGAAACTAGGGCCCGTGTAAATATCAAATTAAACCATTACAATGCCTGGTAGAGAATTCAGGGGGGTTCGGCCATCCTTGTAGATAATATCTACAACAGTTCCAAGTGCACTGTTGATACGGCCCTTTTTTCACCAAGATGTTTGATGTCAACATAACTCTTGATGATTTGCAAATAAACAGGGTGTTCAAGAGACCTGCTGCTTTGTCAGAGGGAATATCTTTAGAATGTGGTCCATTATTGATAGACCTGATCTTAACTGTGGGGAATTTCTTGTTACAATTTTGAAGATTTCTCTTGTTATGTTCCCACTCTTGGGAGTGGTTTGGAAAAATGAATAGGGCATGTCTATTCATTCTCTCATGTAACTGTCTACCATGAGATATCTCAAACTTATGGTTACGAAATTCTTGCAACCATTTTGCCTGTGCACTGGAAATTGTGTTGTTTCTCAAGGCACTGAGAGCATCCCCGAGCTTTGACTGATCATTACCTTGCTGAATAACTGTATTCAAAATAATAGTTTCAGTAAAACCTTCCCACACTATGAAATCATGTCGAGCAGCCTCTGATTTACTATTGCACATGTAAACAGGAGAATCTAATAATGGTAGTAACTGAACATCTTCACCGAAAATAGCTACAACAGGGAGTCCACTCCAGTCATCAGTCTGATTGTTCATTCCACATCCCGCCAGAAGTTCCATCCATCTCATAGTGCGACACCCAATTAACAGGCCTGACATTCTGAAAAAAGCAGGAGGGCAAAAAATCGCTCCCCTCAATCAGCTTAGGAGAGCAATTAGCTTTAGACAGCATTTTAAGTATCCAGTTGAACGAACTCATTGAAACTGAAACCAACAGACTACATCAGTGATTTTATTAACTTTACTAAGGTAAAGCGAAATCTCTTAGACATCTAGATGTCTCACTCAACAACCGAACACACACTTGACAAGACGTGTGTGTACCCAGACCTGTTGTCCAAGAAAGTCATACACCTACCACTACCACCTTCACCCCCCCCCATACGCCTACCACTACCACCTTCACCCCCCCCCCCCCATGGGGGGGGGGGTGAAGGTGGTAGTGGTAGGCGTATGACTTTCTTGGACAACAGGTCTGCTTGAATCTACAGTCACATCCTGGTGCAAGTGCTTCAAGTGACAGGATAGTAGTAATGGTAGTATATTATAGTGTCAATATTCCTTGAATAATTACCCCTCAAACTGTGATGTCAGTTGTTGAACTTGAAACTGACAGAAAAAAAAATATTGCTGTGACCCATTTTGCTTCAAATGATTGCAACTGTGTTTGGGTATGGTTGCAGCCATTACCTTTTACCACTAAACCACTTTCAAAATGAAATTACGTGATGTTATGTGACTTCGAAGTTAAATTACATTTTTGCTTTGCAACAAAAATTTAATGTGAGCATAATACATGTAATCTCAATCACCCCAGACCAAAATATTTAAGAGGACAATTTTTTGCTCTCCTTAATTCTTTCAGGAGGGCAGGAAGGAGAGCTAAAAAAAATCGCTCTCCTGAAATTTCAAAGCCTGAATTAAGGAGCGCTCATCAATTAGGAGAGCTTTAAGACTCTCACAGTTGCTTTGCACAGCCACTCCATTGGGACCATCAGGGTGTTTCATTTCCTTAACCTTGTTTGAAGTTGGAATTTTAAGGAATGAATGTAGGGTGACCCCAGAAATTAGGTTTACACTGCTGCCTGTTGGACAGATAACTTGTACACATTTATTTGATGTGAATAGTAATCTGATGGCCTTTACTAGGCAACCGATAAGATAAGATTTGCCTGACCCACTTGAGCCTGAAATAATCATCCTCAAAGGTTTGTATGAAGCATTCCCCTCTTTAAAATCAATTGAAGTTTGGAGAATAATGTTGAAAGCAAACATTTGGTCATCATTCATTGACATGAGTTCTACATCAGAAAGTACGAAATTATCCTCTGAAGCTGTTGATACATCTTCAATCACTGTTTCCAACTATTTAATGCCTAAATCTTCTGGATAAATGTCGCCATGGACAGCCCAGTCATAATCAGGACCACCATCATCAAATTCTGAGTCATCGCCACTGTCTCCATAGACTGCGTTGGGCTGCACCATATCCATATCAGGCTGATCATCTGCTCTCCATAGACTGCATTGGGCTGCACCATATCCATCCAATCAGGCTGATCATCTGCTCTCCGTAGACTGCATTGGGCTGCGCCATATCCATCCAATCAGGCTGATCACCATAGACAGCATTGGGCTGCACAATATCCATCCAATCAGACTGATCATCTGCTCTCCATAGACTGCATTGGGCTGCACCATATCCATCCAATCAGAATGATCATCTGCTCTCCATAGACTGCATTGGGCTGCACCATATCCATCCAATCAGACTGATCATCTGCTCTCCATAGACTGCATTGGGCTGCACCATATCCATCCAATCAGACTGATCATCTGCTCTCCATAGACTGCATTGGGCTGCGCCATATACATCCAATCAGACTGATCATCTCTGCTCTCCATAGACTGCATTGGGCTGCACCATATCCATCCAATCAGGCTGATCATCTGCTCTCCGTAGACTGCATTGGGCTGCGCCATATCCATCCAATCAGGCTGATCACCATAGACAGCATTGGGCTGCACCATATCCATCCAATCAGGCTCATCGTCAGCTCTCCATAGACTGCATTGGGCTGCACCATATCCATCCAATCAGGCTGGTCATCTGCTCTCCGTAGACTGCATTGGGCTGAACCATATCCATCCAATCAGGCTGATCATCTGCTCTCCATAGACTGCATTGGGCTGCACAATATCCATCCAATCAGGCTGATCATCTGCTCTCCATAGACTGCATTGGGCTGCACCATATCCATACAATCAGGCTGGTCATCTGCTCTCCATAGACTGCATTGGGCTGCACCATATCCATCCAACCAAGCTGATCATCTGCTCACCATAGACTGCATTGGGCTGCACCATATCCATCCAATCAGGCTGATCATCTGCTCTCCATAGATTGCATTGGGCTGCACCACATCCATGCAATCAGGCTGATCATCTGCTCTCCATAGACAGCATTGGGCTGCACCATATCCATACAATCAGGCTGGTCATCTGCTCTCCATAGACTGCATTGGGCTGCACCATATCCATCCAACCAGGCTGATCATCTGCTCACCATAGACTGCATTGGGCTGCACCATATCCATCCAATCAGGCTGATCATCTGCTCTCCATAGATTGCATTGGGCTGCACCACATCCATGCAATCAGGCTGATCATCTGCTCTCCATAGACAGCATTGGGCTGCACCATATCCATCCAATCAGGCTGATCATCTGCTCTCCGTAGACTGTATTGGGCTGCACCATATCCATCCAGTCAGGCTGATCATCTGCTCTCCATAGAATGCATTGGACTGCACCATATCCATCCAATCAGGCTGATCATCTGCTCTCCATAGACAGCATTGCGCTGCACCATATCCATCCAGTCAGACTGATCATCTGCTCTCCGTAGACAGCATTGGGCTGCACCATATCCATCCAATCAGGCTGATCATCTGCTCTCCGTAGACTGCATTGGGCTGCACCATATCCATCCAGTCAGGCTGATCATCTGCTCTCCGTAGACTGCATTGGACTGCACCCTATCCATCCAATCAGGCTGATCATCTGCTCTCCATAGACAGAATTGGACTGCAAATATCCATCCAATCAGGATGATCGTCTGCTCTCCATAGACTGCATTGGGCTGCACCATATCCATCCAGTCAGGCTGATCATCTGCTCTCCATAGACTGCATTGGGCTGCACCATATCCATCTAATCAGGCTGATCATCTACATCTATATTACATAGAGATTGACTAGACTGGTTACGTGAAATAATTCATGAGAGGTGAGGGACGTTGTACAAACACGAGTGCGTGATTAAGTACGAGTGTTTTACAATATAGTCCCTCGCCTCGAATGAATTATTTCACGTAACCAATCCAGTCAAGCGATTACTCTGTTTATTACTTTTCATTATTAACGATAATTATATTATCTAACCCTCTCCCTAATGCAACGGCCAGCGCTATTCTCAAAAATCGCCAATTAATTTTCATTTTTTGTCTCTAAAACATAGGTTATGACCCCTCATAGGAACGAGCTCGTTCCAATGAGGGGTCATAACCTATGTTTTTGAGACAAAAAATGAAAATAACAGCTATTCAAGAATTTTTTTGCAAGTGTCGTCTTCTTTTCATTTTAGGTAAAGGGTTGAAAAAAAACAAAAAACAATGAATTCCCCATTACACCCACGGCAAAGCGTCTTCGTTTGCACGCACGGATACATGACACAATTGTTGATTGCATAATTCACTTGTGAAATTATCGTTTATAATCAAACCGGGAAATCCCAGTAAATCACACTTTGGAAATTAATAGATACTCTCTCTACTCAGCCTCTTCTTCCCATAGTGGTGGATCTGTATTTCTTTTTGCTCGCTCAACATCAGCCTTCACAAAATTAGGACAAATATCACTCTAAAGGAAGAATGTGAAAATTTCTGTCCAAGACTGATCAGGTGTCTTTACATCAGAAATATGGGACCAACCTGGCCAGTGGAGTATGTTCATTGTCCTGCAATAGTCTTCTGTGAGTGACCATGTTGCTCTTGTGCTTCCACTAACTACAAATGGAATTTTGTTAGACCTTGAAGCAAACTTGAAGAGAGAGTAGTGGTCATGTGGATTCCCAGCAAGATATCTATCAAGGGATGTGCTCTTAGTGAGTGTGTGGCCCCTTCTTTCAAGTTGTCTTGAGCCTAAAAGACTAACGGTAACAAATTGGTGGCTGCATTTATACAAAGGAATTGAACTGAGCTCAAAAGAGGCCTCTGCTGCTGAAACATCCCTTTTCACACTTTACATAAGGAAAGATTACACAAAGTTTTGGCTGACGAATTTAGCTCTTCAGCTGAATGCAACAGGTCTTGGAACAAATCAACCAGTGCACCAGTTCTATCGTTGCCTTTACAAGTGTAGCCACATACATATCGTTCTATTCCAATG
This sequence comes from Pictodentalium vernedei, assembly GCA_031216915.1. Classification (NCBI taxonomy): domain Eukaryota; kingdom Metazoa; phylum Mollusca; class Scaphopoda; order Dentaliida; family Dentaliidae; genus Pictodentalium; species Pictodentalium vernedei. Next base: position 529,467,680 of record CM062293.1, read on the forward strand.
ATGTCATCCGCGGATGGATTTTGGGAGTCAGATGTTGAAATTAAAAGGGATATATCCCTATCCGCCCTCCACCCTTGTGTGTTAATTCGGGAGTTCTGAACTATGAGTGGGTGGTCTCTCTCCATCTCTAGCCTTAAACATCCATTCTTATCCTTGACAAGAGCAGGCTCATCTCTGAGTAGTTTGCCAGGATTTTAGAGAGACCCAAACTCCATTCTGCATACTTTCTCATCCTTGGGTCCTCTTCTTGGAATTCTGAGACAGTAATCAGAACAGCAGTGGATACTTATCCGATTGGTAAGAAGAAGATAATCCTCAAGGAGTGAACTTTGTTCATGCCTGATGTCTGATAATAGTAATAGTTTTGTGAGAGGATTCAACTCTTCTGGGGATGGTGGTGCTGTTCCTTCAGGAGGAGGCCATACATCTTTCATTGGGTTACCATCTGTATCTTTCCCTGCTGGGTGACGAACTGACATACCCAGCTATTTCTGGGCCCAATCTGCGAGAACACCTGCTTACCTCTGGTCAGAAGCACCTTTCATTTTTTTCTTCAAACACTGTGATGAGTCTCAATATCATATCAGAACGCCAAAACAGCCCATGCCTCTTGATTTTGCGAACTCCTGTCGTATCCAGAATGTATCAATACCGAAAAATGGTTTCATTAATTCTTTGATATAACTATCTGTTCTGAGTTGAAAGTAATGAGCCACTATGTGTGTGTGTTCTTGCAGAGAGGTGAAAAGGCTGAAAAGGCTGTTGTGGTTGTTCAGGCCAAGTGTCTGTCCTGTCGCTTTTTCGACATAAAGAGCGAGAAGATGGAGTAAGGATTTGAAGAGATATTCGGCACAGCTCCCAGTTCCCCAAAAAACAAGGAATGGAAGTCCGAAGGAACGTTAGTCCCTCTGGACTATTATTCCGCGGAATTATAGTCCTAGGTCTAACATTTCTAGGAATAGTAGTCCGGCGGACTACTATTCCTAGAAATGTTAGACCTAGGACTATAATTCCGCGGTATAATAGTCCAGAGGGACTAATTTTCCTACGGACTTCCATTCCTTTCACACCGGCATTAATCTTATATTGTACCAGTGACCTGAGTTCTTGTGACCTCTGCACCCAGTACTGACCTGTCCCGCTTAACTTGGAACCAAAGTATAGAATCGTTGTTGCAAATGCTTCCCTGTCTGCTTGTAGCATGTTGTTGAGGTCATTAACTGTCAAATGGGGATCTCCTATTTTTTATTGACAATAAACGTACTTTGCTCTAAAGTCTGCTTTCGAATGATCATGTTATGAACAACAAATTTGAAGAATGGGTGCCTGCTGAATCTGGCATCTTCAAACCAAGGAAGATGCTCAGCCCAATCTTTCATTGATGAGCAAGTCGTGGTCCTCAGGGCATAGAAATCACCTGTACTGTATGGGAATAAACAAGGAAAGGCTAAAGTGAAAAAAATGATGGGTACTGAACTCCGACACTGGGGATGACTGGCATATTGGCCGGGGAGAATGAAGTTCCCTCTCCTACTCTCTGTGCATGGGGTGTGATCTCCTGCAGACACTTCATCTAAAATGTTATTTATTTGACTTGTTATATTAGTGTTCGCTTCAGAAAGAAGAACAGCTGAAGATGTTGTTTGCTCACCATCAGTTTCAATATTTTGTTCAGGAGCAGGGCCTTCATCTTGTAGATGTGGGGTGTCCTCAAAATATTCAGGAGTTAGCAAAGGTAACTCACCATCCTCGGGAAGTTTATTCAAACGGTCCTGACTAATTTGAATATCCTGAAACACTGGATTATTGGCTTTCAAACCATCTCAGAGCCTTCTCTACCACATAGCGCCTCACTCTGAAATCATACTTTTGTTAGTTTTACCTTTTTTCTGAATCTAATGATGTTGATAGATTCTGGCAAGTTAGGGAATACTTTGCATGGTTCATTTATCTCTTGTGGAAAGCTAACACAGTGGCCATTGGCAGCTACACCACCACGTTTTAACATGTGAACATTCATACAGGGAGTGATTGCTGAAGTTAAGTATTGTTCTACAATTGTCAAATCCTTGAGTTCAGGAGGCACAAATCCTGGATTCGTGTTGTTTTCTGTTGAAGACATTTTGATGTTCTGCTTATCTTTGGCACATTGAGTACACTGATCACCTTTTATTTTCATGTTGATATGTAGATCATGACATGTGCTGCAGCTTCTAAGTTGATAAGACATTTGTGTTTTCTCGAATTTCGTGATACATTCGATTGCAGTGTCAGGTAATGTGTCTTTTTCATTTTGGGGGACATCCACACTACCTCCTGCAGTGGTTGTGTTAGTAGTAAATTGAGGATTTACGTTATTGTTGTGATTGTTGAAAGTGTTGTCTTTATTAGTATTTAAATCAATTTCTTGATTTCACATTGTATGATCAGTGACTTCCTTGTTAGCTCTTTCAGGCCTGACATAAGCAGTCTGACATTTGCAGAATGAGGTCCATAGAGGGTGAATTTGATGTGCTATCCCATACAGTGGGCCAATTTATCCTCTGGGTACCTCTTTCTGTTTAGTTTTGAGACCCTGATTCAAACTGAGGTTCACAAAGGGTAAATTTAGTGATGCTACCCTGCTCTGCAGGGTAGCATCACTAAATTCACCCTCTGGGGACCTCATTTTGGCGATGACAGTCTGCTTATATTCTGGCTTGAGCTCTTTGCTTTTTTCATTTGCATTTTGTTGGAACTGTCACCAATAAAATGACATTCATGGTTATTTCTTACTCTCTTTTGGGATTTTGATTTTTATTTGTACGAGCTTGTCTCTGCACTTGAGTTTCTACAGGGTTTGGACATACATATTAAACATTTCAATTATGGCATCTGGTCTAGAGTGCATACTCTTGAGACATGGGGTCAAGTAACTTTAGTAGTTTATAATGGTTCCCAGAGAGAAGGAGATAAACTGATGAGGTGGCATTTGGGAAGGGGAAGGTATTTTCATAACCTTTTAAAATTTGACCTTGGGCCTCCTGAGTTAACAAATATTTTGATGGTTGATTGCAGAAATAAAGCTGATGCTCTCACTTCAACTGCCCCAGCCCACTCATTACTGAGTATCATTTTTCTTCGATATGTTTCTGGAGTATGCGGTGTGAAGTCACGTGTTAATTCTATTTCATCCCTCAAGATCGTACAGTTACTGAAAACATCTGAAGAAATCATATGACTGTAATAAGGAGTCAAAGACAAATTTCCATCCGTCTCAAGACTCAAACAGTGAAAAAAGCAGTCACCATCTGAAGGTACATCGGAATGAATGTATAATTGATTATTCCAGAAAACAATATTTGAGGTAATATTTTGGTTGTTTATTGTAGAATCTGGATGAGGCAAATTACTTTGACAACCAGGAGTCAGCATGTAAGAGTGTTCTTCAATAGAGTCTGAAAGGCTTACATTGTCATCAGCTTTATTGGGCAATTTCATCTTGAATAGAATCTGCAAAAAAAAAAAAAAAACCAACAAACGAGTGTATAAGTTTCAAGAGAGTTTTTTCAATGTGCAGTCTGATATTGATTAAGGAATCTTTAACTACTCCCTGTCAATACATATTAGGGCTGCAACGATTTCTCTTGATTCATGCAAATGACAATTTATTCTCAACAATTTGATTCATTGTTTTACATATGTGTAATTGGATTGAAACTGTTTAACATATATTTGTTCCAAAATTGATAGCAAATGGAACCTAACATAGACATAGATTATTTGGCTTGTTCTACCCGTGCTATGACTATTATCTGCACTAGTCTACCATTATCTGGCTTACCAGTAGACCTAGATATAGCTGCAGTTGACACTTTCCAGACGGGCCATCTGCGCCCCATTTTCCTTGTGTGAGGCCATGAGGGCTATGAGGAAAAAGAGGCACCAAAGGCTAGTCCTATTCCTTAATGGGGTACCAGTAATGGTTTGCCCATGGGTGGGGGTCCCCAAATACCGAGATGAGGCCATAGGGCCATGATGGCTATGAGGTCCTCACAGCCCTCATGGCCTCATACGACGAAAAGGGGGTACCCAAATACCGCGATGAGGATGAGAGTAATGGCATTTCCTTATGGCACTCATAACCCTCATGGCCTCATACGATGAAAAGGGGATTCTGATTCTGAAAGCCATCCAGATACTAGAAAGGGATTCCAAAATTGGAATTCTGTGGACCGCGGCGACCAAATACCGAGATGAGGATGAGAGCAATGGCATTTCCTTGTGGACCTTATAGCCCTTATGACCTCATTCGGTGAAAAGGGGATTTTGAAGGCCATCCAGATACTAGAAAGGGATTCTAAAATTGGCATTCTGGGGACTGTGGTGACAAATGTGGAGATGAGGATGACAGTAATGGCATTTCCTTATGGCCCTCATGGTCATCATGGTCGCATACGGTGAAAAGGGGATTCTGAAGGCCATCCATATACTAGAAAGGGATTCCAAAATTGGAACTCTGTGGACCGTGGTGACAAAATACCGAGATGAGTATGAGAGTAATGGCATTTCCTTATGGCCCTCATAGCCCCCATGGCCTCATACGAAGAAAACGGGGCGCAGATGGTCCGTCGGGAAAGTGTCACCTGTAGCTATGTCTGGGTCTACTGGTAAGCCCAACAAATGGTAAACAAGTGTAGATAATAATCATATCACGGGTAGAACAAGCCAAATAATCTACTAAGGTAAGAGACAGCCATGAATACACGGACAATGCCATCATATCATGGGTAGAACAGGCATAAAAATCGACAGGGACAATCATGGATAATCAGTATACTCGAGTAGATAGAAGTCAGGCAGAACAGATAGGGTATAAAATATGTACTACTGAACGAGGATTCTTATGGAATTCGAGCTAGATAAGGAACACACATCTTATGGATCTTATAACACTACGGGGTGCTATTAGGGTCAACATTCTAAAATAATTCTGGTACATTTTGGTGATTTCCGGTGAAAATAAGTCGTTCTCGGGATCATCTGGGTAACTCGTTGTACTCCCATTGCATCGAACGTACCCTCTAAACATACCCCCGTCTTATTAGATGCATTTGGGTCACCTAGCAACTACGTGCTACCATAGAAACAAGATGGCGGTGCCCTATATGCAATATGGATGACGGAAACGCGTATTACCATAACAACACGCGCTGCACATGTGCAGTTACACCACGCGTCACCATAAGAATGACGTCACAACATAGCCGCTCACGCAGGTTACCATGACAACACAAATAGGCGGCACCCAGTCATGACGTCACTTCCGGGGTCTACCGCGGGGTTCACCAGATCTTGCTCGAAAGGAACGAGCACTACTACTTTGATCCATGCACATGAAATAATAATCCGTGCGCATGAAATGAAACTATGCTATAGGTTATTAAGTCAAAATGGCCCCCTACCTGTGACCTTGGCATACTGTTATCCTATCATCTTAAC